>MU192349.1:4938-29649 GCA_016904865.1 Pissodes strobi | reverse complement strand
GCCAATTATTGATTATTCAAAGCGGTCCTGAAAGGACTCATCCAATGCATAATAAGCCTTGGGGATTAAAAGTGCTTTAACCTCTCTTCTAAATTTCTTGCAATTTTGAATAATTCTTACTTGTAGCGGAAGCTGATTAAATATTCTCTTACTCATAAATTATGGAGTTTTTGGACTGACTGGAATGCAGAATTGGTAAACCTATTTCTTGTTTGGCGAGTATTAAACACTGGGGCCGAACGAATCTCACCCTTAAACTTCTTGCGTATCAGATAAGCAGTCTCAAGAATAAACAAACTGGATAATGTTAAAATTTTATTATTTTGAAAGAGTGGCTTACAGGAATCTCTAATTTTAGCTTTACACATATACTTCACAGCTCTCTTTTGTAATAAAATTATTGCATTGAATAGACATTTGGAATAAAATCCCCAAATCATACACCATATCTCAAATGAGATTCAATAAGTAAAAATCATGCGCTTCTTGTGACTGTTAAATTCAAGTTATTTGATATTATTCTAACTGCATAACAGTTGGATGCTAGGTTTTTGCTGAGATAAGTAATATGCTGTTCAAACTTTAGTTTATCATCTATATATAAACCTAGAAACTTATTTACGCACTCACTGCTTACTGTTTGGCTACCAACATTTATTTCATTAAATATGCATTTAAAAGTCATTATATGAGTTTTTGTAACATTCAAAGATAATAAGTTTGCATCAGCCCATTCCTTCACCCTAGTCAGATCATTTCCAACATCTTTCTCAAGCTGATCCGCATCTCTGCCCGTCCAAAGTATCGTAGAATCATCCGCAAATAGAATCTACCCCTGATATTAATACAAATTAAGTCATTAATGTACAATAAGAACAACAACGGACCGAGAACAGACCCCTTAGGCACTCCAGAATGGATTTCCATTTCATTAGATAAGTTATTGTTGAAGTTTACAATTTGAAAGCGGCCAGTCAAATACGATCTAAACCATGTTAGAGCTGGTCTCCTCATCTCATACTTCTCGAGTTTCCACACCAGTATTTCATGATTGACGCAGTCGAATGCCTTCGACAAATCACAGAACACCGCTGCGGCCCCATCACCACTATTAAGTCTCAAATATAAATATACGAGAAATGCAAACATAGCGTCATTTTTACCCTTCGAGTTCAGAAAGCCGTACTGTTGTGCACAAAGTAAATTATTTATATTTAAAAAAAACAGTAAACGTTTTTACACTAGTTTTTCCACTATTTTTGACAAAGTTGGCAGCAAAGAAATTGGTCTGAAATTTGAGGCAGAGTTAGAATTACCTTATATAACGGCACAACAGTAGCCCTCTTCAGACAGGGTGAAAAAACACCCTCGACAAAAGATTGACTTATGAAATCAGCCAGTACTTCCAACGCTGCATTTGAAAGATGCAAAAAAAAATTTACAGAGAGCTCATCCTAGCCCGCTGAGTTCTTATTACTTATTTCACCAAGGGTATCTCTAACTTCTTCCAGGTCTGTGGGACAAAGAAAAAATTATTGAGTTACATTAACGCCACATAAGAATTGAGTAAAATCGTGATTAGACGTTATTCTGCTACTGAGACTATCAGCCAAAGAACAATAGAAATTATTTAGTTCATTACAATTTAAGCTGGTTTCGAACTGAATGCCATTATTCTTTCCCCTCAAGTCGTTCACGATTTTCCAAGTTTCATTGTGTTTGTTTTTTGAATTGTTAATTCTATTTATAAAATACCACTATTTCGCCGCTTTTACCGTTTTTCTAAAGATTTTGCGATAATTAATAACGTATTGTATGAACTGAGGATTGTGTAAGGCAATCAGAAGATTCTTAGAAGATATCTTTAGCCCCTGGAAAACCACGGTTCCTTTCAGCGGGATGCGTCTTCTTAACTTTAAAACTGAGTCTTTTGAAAAGTAATTAAGTATGAATAAAATACTAATATATTAGCACTTAGAAGGTTTAAAAATACACCAGAAAGACTCATGAATTTTGTGAGTAAACGGAAATATTATACAATAACATCAGTGCTGTTATTTAGAAACCTAAACACACTAAGTACTAGAATATATAGTTAACTGATACCAAAGTCGCTTTAGAAAAAAAAATTAGTACTTTAGTAAATCTTCAAAATTTGGTTAGTATGTAGTATTAAAAGTAAATTGATTGAACTCTCCTTTTAAAAATTGCATTATTTACCGCTGATATACAATGGTCCATATCGGAAGTGAATATATAGTCCGTCTAGAAAGTATCCGGAATTTTATATTTTTCCTAATTTTAATATATTTCTTTTACGTAATATTCCAAGACAAAAGTAATGCATCAAGTACGTTCTCCGGATAGTAGACTACGGTCAAAATAGCATGGCAACACTATCTGTCAAACATTGTTGATTGTAAGCAGGCTTAAGATTTGTGAAATAATGTCGAAAGTAGAAAAAAGAAGAGGGGTAGAATCTTTGTATAGAAAAGATGTTCGAACGTTATAAAATTAGTGTAATTGAATGGACTCGAAAAAAGCGCAGTATATGAGACAATAAAGATGATAAAAAACGGCACAGATATGAGGCCTAGACCAGTTTCGAGAAGATCGCGTAGGATTGACGGAAACATTTAAAACGCTCTAGCGGCCATGAGACTACAAAATCCGCTCCTAAGGTTTCGAAAATTTAGCATGCTACGTGAATGGTTTCAAGAAGATAATTTCAGCAATGTTCTTATATCTGACGAAAGTTGGTTCCAGCTTTGGGTAACCTATAAATCTTATTAAGAGAACATGTTACAGTTCGAATTCCTAAATTTCCAGTAATGGTTTGGGGGTAATATCACAGCGTGGTACTACACCTCTCTGTATAGTTGATGGTACCTTTATGGTATTGTGCCATTATAGAAGGTTTTCCAGAACGAAACGGTTTATGCTTCCAGAGGGGTGGCATATTCAGCAGTATAATGCACGGTGCTGTCTATATTTAAGCTTGAATGCAAGAACACCAATTGGCAACAAATTCATAGCAGCAGCTTCACCCGATCTGAGTCTCATTGAAAACACATTATGGGGACTAACAAACATTGAAGTGGAACGAGTAATGCCACAAAGTAACACAGATTTAATTCGGTCATTTTTGCACCTGGACCACCATCACCGAACATTATGATGACGGTCACCTAGTTTCGGGTGTATCTGGACGTATAGGGAAGCGTTTAGAGATAAATGGAGGTTGTATATTGAAGTATTTGTTGTAATTTTATAATTCAAGTAATAAAAATTTAAACCGAAAAATTTTAATTGTATTTTCTTTTTTCCGGATACTTTCTAGAGGGACTATATAATATAGAAGACAATGTAAGCTTCTAGACCAAAACCTACAGAATCCTATAGGTTTGTAACACAACATGTTGCTTAATGTCAGCTTAAAATTCATAATCCCTACCATTTGATGTCATGGAATATCAAAATTCCATTAGTTATTGAAGTAACGTAGACTGAGATAAATTTATAACCATATTTTATAGAAAAGCCGAATATTTGAAGAATTCCTGAAATACACGAACCGTAAAATATATACAGGCGAATTTGCTAGTATCGATTGCCCCGTTAGTCTGAAATATCAGCAAAATATTTTGTAGGGAAATGTTGGAGGAAGAAAATCTTAAATCATCGAAGTAGATATCGATATAAAACATCAACTAACCACATAGAAGGAGAAAATTTCTCTACGGTGCGGTGGGAAGAAAACGGTCTTAATCCAAAAATTAAGCGATATGTTTTCCAGAGAACAAGTTCCTCCTGCCGTAGCTTCTAGGGAGCTTGCTGACATCACTAATTTTCTCGATTGCCACGGAATTTTCTCTTTTTCTTTGTTGACTGTAACTATTTCAAACTTCTGAGAAATAAACTGTTTGTCGAGATCTCTAACTAATGCTTCCGACAATTTCTTCAGTGTTTGCAGCATCATTTTGATCACTTCCTCTTTCATCAACTAACGCAGTTTCAATGTATTATGGCTCTATAAAATAACTCCATATCACCAGCAGACTCTAAACCTTTTAATAGTTTACCAGCTCTTCATTGGGATTATATACCTTCTTTCTGCAATAAAAT
This sequence comes from Pissodes strobi, assembly GCA_016904865.1. Lineage (NCBI taxonomy): Eukaryota > Metazoa > Arthropoda > Insecta > Coleoptera > Curculionidae > Pissodes > Pissodes strobi. The sequence goes on along the minus strand of MU192349.1, from coordinate 25,524 downwards.
ACCATATAGCGATCTTCATACATTTTGATGTACACGCGTGCATCAAACCTTTTTCAAATTTTTCATTTCTCACAAAATATATGCTTGGTACAAAAATTTGCTTAAAGAAAAATCTTTTGAGTTTTAGGTAACTACGTTTGATGTCGATGTAAAAACTAATTAACTTCTTAAAATGCAACACTCTCAAAAATAGATATACTTCATTTAAATACGTTCAGAAACAATACGGTTTTCTAGAAAATTATCAAATAAAATGTATCATGTATGTATATTCATTTGAAAATGTATAAGAATTGTAAAATACGGCCTAAAGACTATGAATTTGCAGTTAGGAACATATATTTCAGAATGAAAGTAAAATAGCATAGCCTATATATAACGAGGCATTAGGCTTATTTGGTATCCACTTCCAATGACTGTCACATTAAAATAATGCTGAACTAAAACAAATAGCACAAAAACTTAGTTTATACTTAGTTTTCCTATAAACATCAGTAAAACAAAACTTTATATTATGCAATAGATGAAGTAAAAGTTCCACTTTATATGGATGAAAAAGCTCCGCGGCAGTAATATTATATTACTAATGAGTGTTGGAAGTGCCAGTTTTCATACAAGGTCGTTCGAAATCGTACTTGCACACGAGTAGGGTACACTATTTCCCTATGATTACTAATGAAGATGGTTAATATCACATTCAAATAACGAGCATTTTTTAAATTCATTGGGCTCTTCTGTCGTATTACATGTGTCAATTATCAAGCATGTTGGTAGTATTTTCAATAAATAAACCAAGTTGACTCTTGATAAATGTTTTACGTATACTGCCGCTAAAAGCAACAGCTTTCACGGCCGCCTTTTGCGGCCGCTCAGGACGTATAAGAACTAAGCATTTTTAAATTCCATCTAATATTTTATCAAATAGCATTTATTATGCAAAGTAAAAGTAACTTTTGTGTCTCAACTATAGTTGCGAATCCTACAGCCTCGCGAAGAGTACAACTTTTAGCCCTAATAATACAATGTATTATATTGTCATGTATAGAATATTTACTGTTGCGACATGTATGCCGTGACGCCACGCCTTGGTTGGCGTGCGGGATACATAGCTCAGATTCGGTATCGATCTACGTCAGGTGAGAAGAGATGATAAAGAAAGCAGTTTATTTAAAAACAATAAGGGCAAAGACCTAATGAGAAAACAATAACAATATCTATTGGTCAGAAACTTAAATGAGTTTACACTGTAGCCGATCATTAAGGTACGCATCTCCTTTCGATTGAGACATATTTTTGAATTGTTTATAGGTCTTTGGTCACTGTTTTATAATATAATTTTCCTAAGAGTTGTGTTGTGTTTTATTTATGGTTAGCTTTGTCTTAAGTCCACTCAAAGTTTACACTGCACTTTAACTGCTTGACAGAATCTCCCTTGAAAATTATCTTTCCCAGAAAGAACTTTGACAAAGTTTCGTCTTTTACTGCTGTAGGTAGGCAATCCCCAAGCCCACGAACATGAGCTTTACGAGGGAATAAGGTTGCAGGTTACGACCCCACGAATATGTGCTCTGCAGGGAACTAGTTTAGGTGAGTAAAGTAATAACAGTACGGTATCGCTCTCTCAATAGATGCAATATAATTTTAAAGTAGGCGTGTTTGGCCTAGAATATATCATAGGCTGCTGACTATTCATGGATTAAGAGACAGGTTTTGAAGTTTTTGGTTGATCTAAAATAATTAATTTATACCAATCTTTCATTTTTATACTAGCACGTTTTTATACTCCACTAATACACTATTAGGCCCTGATAATTAAAAATTTTAAATTAATTTATAATATATCTGATAGGAGGTTATTAGACGCATATGAAAGTACGGAAATCATTAAATGAAAGAATAGTTTAAATAGAGATAGAGGGCCTATTCCGTATAGTCCATTTTATTGGTTGATCGAACGTGACTAGTAGAAATCCAGGATTGGTTCTTTTTGGTTCCGCTTGATTAAGCAAAGAGTTAGTATAAAATAGAGTTAGGTAGATTTTAAGATTAGTTTTAATCATCTCCTGATGATGCTAACATGGTTAACGAAACGCGCGTCGAGTGCAAAAATTCTGTTTCGGTATTATGGATAAAACTCTGTTTGAGTAGCCCTGATAGTCATAAATTATTACGGGTACTTTCTTGTTTCTTTTGTCTTTTGTATTTCGGCATTGTAAACCATACTTTAGCTGGCGTATAGTATAAAATCTTCGAGATGACATATGTAAATAAATAATAGAATACTTTTTGTAGGAGCTATACATTTATTTTGCTCACATTCCTTAATATTGATTATAGTAATATTTAAATAACAATTAGGTTTATATCAGAATTTAATTCAGCATTGGTGTATATCTCATGCAACGAGATACCTAAATATATGATTTTATTAATAAAATATTATTAAAACATAGACCATAGACATTTTACCAACTTTCCTACAGATTAATCCGGATCTAAGGAAAATAAACGTTCTGTCCTAACATGATATAACTTCTAACGTTTTTTTCTAAATCGTTTTTTTTGCATCATTTTCAACTAGAAAAACAAATCAGCTCTTCGGTTCTAGTTCCATGTTTTAAATTGCACAAGTACCACTATTCTAAAAAATATGCCCCGTTTAGGCAACTAAAAATCAAAATGACTAGTAAATACAGTTATAACGATTTGATTTGCAAGAAAATAAAAAGTTTGTGTACTTTGTCAAGCAATACCATTGTAATGACTGGTCTGTTATTCGCAAATCATACTAATATTGAGATGTTATTAAGTAAATAATTTTTGTGTTTTTAAGGTGCTGAAGTAAGTATTATGTTTTTTTGAAGGAATTATATGACTGCTATTTAATGAATGAGATAATTTTTCAATGGCCTCTATTAGCATCAGTTTTTTGCAAAGACAATCAAGTGTTAATAAAATGAACAGGGACTAAATTGACACATTCATCTCTATTTAGCAATCTTAATGCACATTCTTTTTTACTTTTTTATGATAAACGGTTTATTTGCTGACATACTGGAAGCTTTCCATTGTGTTTTAGGGTTTTTATCAAATGCATGTCGACTAATGTCTATTTTTAATGTAGGTTTATTCTTTTTTCTTCAAACGTCAGTAAATCCGTCATTACTCGACTGTGTAGGCGGCCGTGAAGTTTCGTTTTTCCTCCGCCGGAGCTTTACTTTTCACTTTTCCGCCGGCGGAGGTAAAATTGTTGTCATAGCAACATAGATACAATACAAACAAACAACAAAATAAGCGTCGACAACTCAAGAGTTATTAAACTAAAATTTGTATTTATCACTCAATTTGTGACTGCATTTCTAAAAATCACTAATTTAAGAACAAATTGGTTATTATTTAATCGAACTTATTCAATAACTGCTTATCAATACGGAATTAAAATGCAATCGAAGTCGCAATTTTAAAAATATGTTACATTACTTTAGCAACAACCTGAGCCTATTCGCCGACACCGCGCCAGTCTAAGCCGCCTTGCGAACCCACTTATCTTTAATAATAATTATTATTACTATTAAAAAGAGACGTTTTTGCATTAATTTGTCGACATTTGAAGAAAAAACAGCATATTTTATTTGGAGGAAAAGTTACTTTTCATGGCTTGCTCTCTATTACCAGCCTCACTCCGTTCGGCTGTTAAACACGAGCGCGCCATGAAAAGTATTACTTTTCCTCCATATAAAAAAATATACTATTATACGTTTGGCTAATGGTATAGGATTCACCTATGTAAAATTTATATAATTTATATGAGATTTTATAGCTGACATTTCTTCATTTTTCGTTGTGTGGTTATATTGTTGATAGTTTAGATCTAAGTGTGTTTTCTGTTTTGAAAATAGTACGAATATTAAATTTGTTACCTACACATTTTATTTTGTCTGGCAAACCAGGAATATAAAGAATAACGAGATTTGTAATTTTGATTTTGTCTAATATTTGGTTGTCCAAATTCTGTAAAATATTATCGAATAAAATCAATAGGATAATAGTATTAATCAAAACATTTTCAAAAAAATATTCTTCTATATTGAATTTTTGATTACCTGTTGCAAATTATTTTAATTCGATCATATATACTTTTACTGCCCCCAATTTAACCATTACTGGGTGATTTGATTTGTTTAAATATCAGTTTGTAGTATTTGTGTGTAGATTTTCTGGATATTTTTGTTTATATGCAAGTTTTTTTGATAAAAATGTTAAGGAATGAAAGTTGTTTATTAATTTCCTTTTCTATAGTAAATTTTATAATCGGTTCTTTTGTGTTAGCATGATTTAAATTTGGTTAAGACAATGTTAGTCAAATGGATATTGAGAAAATATCAGCTATATAACGCCATCAAATTAGAGACTTATATTGATAATATTCAACAGAATATAACTAACACATCGAGTGCTCATGGCACGGATTAGTGCCACAACGAGTTTTCATGCAGGGCGCATGGCACGAATCCGTGATATATGCGCATTCTACAAAACTATATGTACACACCCATTCATTGAAATCAATGTTGAACCTATGAATCATGACCAGCTTCACGTGTAGTGTATGGTATAACGGTATTGAGCGTTTGCTTACTATTTTTGAATGTGAATGTCTAATATTTCACTTCACGCATGGCCTCCGCTCGCTTCGGGGCGCAACCAACCAAAACTAAGCCAAACTAAACCAAATTTTTATCATGAAAAACCTTGTAGGATTTACGGTCCAATGATTTGCTCTCAGTGGGTCTGGTGGCGCAGAGGTTAGATGCTGTGCGGCCTGGGTTCGATTCCCGTCAGTGGCAAGACTTTTTTATATTAGTTTAAGGTTATGTTTGTTTCTTTTTTTTTTAATTTGGGTTAGTTTCAATTAATTTTGTTTGGTTGCGCCCGGAATGAGTGAAGCGAACGGAGGGCAATACGTGAAGTGAAATATTAGACATTCTAAAATAGTAAACAAATGCTCAATGCCGGTTGCATATACTAAACGCTACACGTGAATTCATAATTTCATCATTGATTTCAATAAATGGGTGTGTACGTATAGTTTTATCACATTCTCACATCCATTGCCAGTACGAACTGAGCGCTGGTCTAAGGTGCACGTACGTACGTTGATAGAGGCCTATCATACGTATTGGGGCATCTAAAAATTTTGTTCGTTTCGGATTTTTTTTTTTAGTATATAGTGGTTTAATATGGAGTAATAAGGTGGATTCTTCGGACATTAAAAAACTAATATTGATTAATGGAAACTCAAAAAAACTTACTAATGATGACCTATTACAAATCTTGGAAGAATTGAGTGAAGATGAAAAATATTTTTCTGAGAGCGACGACCATTTTGAACCATGAGTATAGTAGTGATGAGGCAGATAATATAGATCAAGCAAATATGATTAGGTTTGTTTTCATTATATTTGTTTGTATACAATTCAGTAAAAACAATTTAAATGTTTAGTATTATACAAGGTGGTATTATACCGAGTGATATTATACAGGTTGTGTCAAAAAATGTTTTTAGTTAATTTAGATGATATTTATTTATGTAAAATTCAGTAAAAACAATTTGAATGTTTGGTATTGTACCCAGTGATACTATACAGGGTGTGTCAAAAAATATTTAGATTTAGCATTTTGAAAACTCAAGAGACATGTTTTGTCACAGCAGCAGTTTTGTCGACTACACAAAGACAACCTCAAGTTCCAGTTGTTACAGATCTTGTTGTAGTAGATACCATTCCAAATTGGTCGGAAGTTCCAAAAGCGTCTGTAGACCCGATGTGATTTTCGTTACCGACTCTAACGCCAACTAGTGTATGTGGCGTTGACTCGAGCGATTGCATTCGCGCTATGTCTTCGCGATGCAATCGATTTGCAGCATGAGCCGTAGTGGTCGAGAGGTCTAGATGGTTAGGTCTCAACTCGGCAACGGCAGCTATCGGCGACGGCGGCTCGGGTTCGAACCCCATGGCTTTTTTTATTTTTTTCTTAAGGTTAAGTTTTTAAACAGTTTTTTCTTGATTTTGGGTATGGCTTGGGTTAGCACCTGGTTAGTTTCCTTTTCTTGAGCCCCCGTAGCCAGCGCAGCGAGCGAAGGGCCATGCGAAAAGTAATATTACTTATTGTAATACGTGCCCGTACTTTGGATGCACTTTTTACGAAATATTTTGCTTTATTTAACTAAAAACCAGGATATATTTAACAAAAGCCATATTATAGTGGATATACAGCAGCTTACATGTGTTTCCGTGAATACATTCACAAAGAATCCCCCTTCTTTGTGAATACATTCCACGCAAGGCCACCTATGTAGTATAGGTGTGGCCTTTGGTAGCGAAAATTTGATCGGGTCGCTAGACTCTTTTGAAGTTCCTACGCTCATGTTAGATATTTCTTTTCTAGAACTAATGCGCTGAATGCAATACTGGGGAATGAACCCATTGATTACTTCAGGGCAATATTTGATGATCAAATTTTTCGCAAAATTATAGACGAAACCAATATTTATGCAGCAGGTTTTCCAACCTGAAGGTGTTTCTAACAATTCTCGTATCGGTAGGTGGAAGAATGTAACTTACCAAGAAATTTTAACATTTATTAGGCTAGTAGTAAATACAGGCACAATACGATTAAATCGGCTCCAAGACTATTGGAAAGGCCATCCATTATTTAACATGAAATGCTTCTCAAAGCAAATGAGTCGTGATCGATTTATGCTAATAATGTTTACATTTTAATAGAAATACACTCGGATAAGCAGCCAATGATCGATTATATAAAATAGGTGGTTTGACACTTCTAAAAAATAATTTAGACTCTGGTCATTCTGTATATTTGGATAATGTTTATAACTCTTTTGACCTAGCGGGCAAGCTAACTAAGCGCAAGACTTGCTGCACTCGAACGCTAAATTCAAAAAGAATTAATAATCCCTCGAAACTTCTGAAAAAAGACATAAAAAGGGCGAAGCATTTGTTGTGTATTCTCACAATATAATCATCGGTACCTGGAAAGACAAAAGAGACGTTTTATATATTTCTAATGAACATGAAAACAAAATGGTCGAGTTTGTGGATAAAAGGCATTGCACCAGGGAAAAACCTAAGTTAAATTTTCATTACAATTAACAAATGGGTGGAATAAACCACCAGGACCAAATGAATGCATATTACCATTGTGAGAGAAAAACACTGATATAGTATAAGAAATTAGGCATTCATTTCATTACATTTATGCTCCTAAATGCCTATTTCCTCGTGGACAAATAGTCAGGAAAAACATGATTCTTTATGATTCTCGACTAGCTGTCATAACAAAATTGCTGAATTTTGAAATATCTAATACTAAAGCTGCTCCGCTTAATAACCCAAAGGCACATAAACTGACAAAAATTGCATCTTTGAACAAAAAAGGTGAAACAAAAAGGAAACGTTGTAGAGTTTGCTCAAAAAAAAAATTGAAATATGACATTGTACCATTGTGAAAAATATCCTACAGAACCCGGATATTGCGTGGGAGATTGCTCGACATTTCCCATAAATAACTTTTTACTATTTTCTTTCTCTATAGAACGTGTATGTTTTTTTTCTGTTTATTGGAAAAATTGATTTATTCTTTTTTATTGTTTTAGAGTAAGAGCTTTCGTTTATTATTGTTTTATCCTTTGTTACACCATATACCTTTCCCTGTTTTGTAATTTAGTGGGAAAAGTGCATTATTTTTGTTTTATGTATTAGACTAAGATAATATATGTCACAATTAATTATGTTTTCAATTTTATTATTAGTCTAAAAGTTTGAATTTTTCATTTGGTGTCTATTATCGCAATAAATTTGTTTTCTTTCTAGTTTTTATACATTAACTTGCGCCTAAACCCATTAAAAATAAACTCGTCACGGATCCGTGTATAACACTGCAGATACATTTTGTTGACCAGGGCTCATAGCACAGATCCGTGACACATGTCAAAACTGACAGCTGAGTAATAAATTTACATAACGTATTCCACAAAAGAGTTTTATCCAATAAAAAACCAAATTAGTTAAAAAATCATTGCCGCTCCTGCGCAAGTCTCGCTACAAAAGTAAGCAGTGAACGTGTTAAACATTTTCCACAAGAATACTACTTACTAATATTTCCATAAAAATATTATTCGGCATTATTTTATGTCAAAAGACACATGGGAGTTTCTGAATTGAATTCGATGCAAATTTAAAAAATTATAAGAATGTCAAGGATTAAAGTTTTTTATTACTTTTCCAATTCGGCACGTTTTAAGGCAACACTTGGGAACCGCTGACGGTAAATTATTTTTTGCTAACACGATTTATAGTTTAGTAATGATGTCAATGTCAGTTTTTCTCTAATTTGTATATACTACGAATCTAAGTTTTACAAATAAAAATATAGTATTTACTAAATTTGTGATTTTGCTATACCATAATACCTACTAAAAAGTAAAAAATACATAAAAGTAAAAAAAAAATTAAACCAAGCTTTTATTTAAATGCACTAAACAGAAGAAAATAAATTTTGAAGTAAATCAAACCCATTATTTTGTTACATTAAACATTTTTATATGATATAAAAGCTTGTCGCGAGATATTCCTGTTTAAATTTCTAGCGACAAGCTTTTATATCATATAAAAATGTTTAATGTAACAATATAATGGGTTTGATTTACTTGAAAATTTATTTTCTTCATTTTAGTGCATTTAAATAAAAGCTTGGTTTATTTTTTTTTTTAACTTTTATGTATTTTTTACCTTTTAGTAGGTATTATGGTATAGCAAAATCACAAATATAGTAAATATTATATTTTTATTTGTTAAACTTAGATTAGTAGTATATAATAAAAGCCATTTTGAATCAGCTATTTTGAATTTTCAGTATCTGATAAAAAAAATTATATTCCTAGTCCCTAAAAACCCCCTAATACCAATTTTAAAACAAATCGGACATCCTTTAAGTAGTGCCTTCACCAGTAACCTTTAAAGGGAGGTGGGAAGAGTAAGCAATATCACTGTCTTCATAAGAATAAGCAATGGCAACACCATAGTTTTATATTTACATTTGAACTACAAACGAATCTCAAATTTGAAGCCAATTGGATATGTAGAAGTCAGCTAAAATTGACTTGCTACATTTAACACAAAATCGGCCATGTTGAACCCGCCATTTTAAATTTTCAAAATCTGATAAAAAATTCAAATTCCTTGTCCCCAAAAACTCCCATATACCAATTTTAAACGAAATCGGACATACTTTAAGTAGTGGGGCCCTACCCTTGAAAGGGAGGGGGAGTGTAAGCAAGACCATAGTTTTATATTTTCATTTGAACTACAAACGCATCCCAAATTTGAAGCCAATTGGATATGTAGAAGTCAGCTAAAGTTGACTTGCAACATTTAACCCAAAATCGGCCATGTTGAATCCGCCATTTTAAATTTTCAAAATCTGATAGAAAAATTCATATTCCTTGTCCCCAAAAACCCCCATATACCTTCTCTTACCCCCGAAAGGGGGGAGGTGTAAACTTAACAACATTATAATATTGTATTGTCATCGGAACTATAAACGTGTACCAAATTTCAAGTCAATCAGACATTTAGAAGTAGTTCTAATTCAGCTTGCAAGATTTGATTACAGACAGATCCACAGGTGAAAGTAAATAAAAGCTTGTAAAAACAACAAACCGATACGGAAAAACTCCATGAACATGGCGGCCAGTTTCAACTAGACGTTGTCGACGTGTGCAGCAAGAGGGAGTGCCACTGATTTTGTGAACAATGCGAAGTGGTGAAGTAGTGACATAGGGCCCAGCTTACATTGACGTTTCTCGCGGAAAATAGGGTAATTTTTCAGTTTAGTAACAATTGGAATTTCTAAAAATGTTTTTCTTTTTTATTTAGATACTTTGAAGAAACGTTTTTGACCATTAGAATGTGGCGCAATTGTTTGGTTATCCCACAAAAATGCCCCAATGTTGACTATTGAGGAGCTGAAATGTTAAAATCAGTAAATTTTCAGTTCACCTTTTCTTACGAGGTAACCCCGGAGGCATAACCAACAAATACTAATCCGAGCTAATCCAAATTAATGTAAAAAATAAATGTTTCACTTCACGTATAGCCCTCCGGTCCCTTCGCTGGCTCCGGGGCGCAACCAAACAAAACTAACCCAAACTAACGAAATGCATGCCCAATATAAAAAAAAACTGTAAGTCAAAAATGCAAATATTGGTTTTTTTACTTGATCTTGAGCATGCCTTGGGTTACTTGGGGTTAATTTTATGTGGTGTGGAGCAAACGAAGGACCATGCGTACAACCATTTTTTACCATTTCAGCTCCTCAAAAGTCAAACTTTGGGGCTTTCTTGTGCGATAACCAAAAAAATTGCGCAACATTTTAATGGTGAAAAACGCTTTTTAAAAGTTTCTAAATAAAGAAGAACAGGGCCTTCTTTACCATTAGACCCATTAGGCCCGAGCCTAGGGCCCAATGGCAAGTGGGGGCCAAAACTTGCAAACATAAAAAACTACATAGTTATATGTATAGTTCATTTTTATTCAGTTTTAAAGTGACGTGTGAAGTGTTGATCATCAATTTGTGCTCGTGTATCGTGTATGAAATTGTTTGCACTAAAAAGTAAACTTAAGGTAAGTACACCTATATATACTTTCTATGTAATTAATAGATTTTTTGTAATTTATTTGTTACTGTCTTGATGTTTTTAATATAAAACATTTTTATTTTTGTTTTTAATTTCAGATTAATAAGTACGATGAGTTGCAAGTATGAAAGGGGTAGTTTGGGTTAGAATAATAAGCGGAAGAATAATAAATTAAGGGAAAATGAAAAAAAAAGCAGAAAAATGAAATGTTGACATATCTCCTGACGACGCAAGAAAACCATCATGTGTTGAAAGAAACGTCTAGTTCAGTATATGAAGAAGTAACTAGTAATAGTTTCACGCTGGTGACAGGGGTGACATCAGTACTTCAGAAATTGACAATGCAATAAATAAGGAACTTACTTCTCAAGAAGGCGAAGAGGAGTCTCCCCTTGCTCTTGTAGGCTGGCCGAAGAATATAAGCTTGGATTTTCAGGAACATTTTATTAAAAACATATAAGAACAAAATATAGACAAAATAAGTGGGGGTATGAAACAATTTGACGGTAAAAAAAACAGGCACTTACAAAGTTCAGCATTTTACAAAGTTAAAGTAAACGGCGAAAAAGTCCTCCGTGAGTGGTTATTGTATAGTCCCAAATCCGGCTGTGTTTACTCGTATATATGCAAGCTTTTTTCGAAAAAAAGTGGTAACGTTAACCTTCGTGTATTTCTGTTAATTTAAATATTGTTTTATTTTTACTAATTTATGTTTTGGTACAATAAAACTTTTTTTTAACTTATTTCGTGTTTCTTTTCTATTTTTTCAATAATTAAAATGAATATAAATTTATAAATAATTGAAAAACTAAATTTAAATCTGAATAAAAAACTACATAATATATAATATTTTTAGTTCGAAATCGAAACAAAAAAAAATCAAATGGGAGCCGAAGTCATATTGGGGCCCGAAAAATTGTTAGGGCCTATGGCCCAACTCCTTGGAAAATAGGCCCTGAAGAAGAATAATTAACGTTTTTACAAAATTCAAATTGTTGTTATGCTGGAAAATCACCAAAATAGTATAATGTGCAGCAAGTGTTGAAATAACAATTTTCACACGAGTGTGTAGTTTGATGGCACGAGCCGTAGGCCGTAGGTGATATAAATCACATGAGTATGAAAAGTGATTTTCCCAAGCGTTGCATACTGTACTTTTTCTACGAATGCAAATAATATTGATATTATATAATATTTATTATAATATAATATATCAAGCATCTTGTCTTTAAATTAAAATTTATAGTTTGCAAAGACCATACAAACACTTCTACAACAATTTGTGTAACTAGTTGATGAGTAGGTATTGAGATGCCATTGCTGGGACAACGCTCCACACGGGGCGTACACTTAGGGTTTCGTTCCTCATTCTAGGGTTTCGCTCTTAATGTTTGGAGTTATTCTTTTCATAAATTTTGAAAAAGGCGCCATTCACCGAAGGTCTCCTTTTATGGCTTTGCCTTCCCTCGGGAACCCATTTTTTACATATTCGGAAAAAGTAGCATCCGGCGGTGAAGCCCTAAATTGGGGCTCCTTGAGGCACAAAGCCTTGAAATATGGCCCCTGGTCACAGATTTTAAAATGGGGCCCTCGGGGGGCGAAGCTTTTGAATGGGGCTCCCAGTGTGGAAGCCTCATACTTGACACTTTTGGAAAAGGGGGCTCCTGGGGCGAAACCTTAGAATGAGGCCTATGGTACGGAAGTCCCATTTTTTACAGATTTAGGAATGGTGCCTCCGGGGGCGAAGCCCTAAATTTGAACCCCAAGCCTTAAAAGGAGCCCCTGGTATGAGAGTCCCATTTTTTACAGTTTTGCAAAATGGGGCTCCTGAGGGGGTGAAGCCCTAAAAGTGAGCCCCCTTTTTAGAGATATGGGAAATCTGAGGGCGATGCTCTAAAACGGAGACGAAGCCCTTTAATCTAAATACCCGAAAACTTTTCACACAATGAAATTTCCAGTTTTCAAGAGCAGTTAGTGCATTGCATCTATTTTCAGGCCAGACGTAGAAAAATAGGTATAACACTTTTTTTGGGTTTTCTATTTGATTCAAGTTTTGTATTATAAATGTGTATATGTTAATAATAATCTGCACGGTATACTTTAAAGTGAAAAAGTTATATTTTGACATGTTCTATTTTCTAATAAATGTAATTTATCTGTTACGTTATTGAAAATGAGCTGCCGATTTTCCATGATACAGACATTCTCTTAGGTGCTATCGGCAACAGCGCCGCAGGTGTGGTAAGTAATACTAGGGCATGCGTAATATTTTAGAAGAGGGAAAAGAAGAGGGGGAACAATGTTGGCGTGTTCATATTTAGTAAACAAATCGGTCTACTCTTTTTTTATATGTCTTTGGTGCCGGCCGAGCTTAGTATACATGCTACACCGACCTGTAACCGAGTTGAGAGATCGTCCGTCACGGTAATATCAAGTGTTGCGCGAAGCCTTAGAAGTTTATGAAAAGTTATAATGCAGTTTTCAAATTTTGAGTTAACAGCTATTGCAATTGCAATTGATGAAGAGTCTGAGATACGTATTCAAAATGTAAGGCGAAAGAGAGAAACGGAAGTAGAATTTTTAACATTGTATTAGGAATTAATAGATGATGAAAGCAAATTCTACATGTCAGGGCCTGCGATGCTTGCATTTTTGCTTGAATGTTTCCTGTGTTTCCTGCATTAAACTGGATATTGTTTTCCTCACCCCACTCCACGACGGCATTAATATTCTCATTGATGGCAGCAGTCTGATTTTCTCGCTCGCGTTAAGAACGAGCAGTGGTCATTGGAGTCCGCGACATGAATGAAGATATACGAGTGCTGTCGTCTGCAAGGCTGTAAATAAAACTATTAGTCCTGTGGAAGAAATCGTTGATATAGAGCAACAACAGTGTAGGGATAATATAGACCCTTGAGGAACTCCGGCATTGGTTTTAAATTCCTCCGAAAGATATCCATCAATACCAACTCGGATGCTTCGATCCCTTAGAAGCAGTGCTGGTAGTCCATATGCTCAACAATCCGTAATGTCACCCTCTATCAAATGCTTTGGATATGTCGAGAGCCACTGCACGAGATTCGCCGTAGATCTCGATGGCTTTAGTCCACAGGTAGGTCACCTAAGTCAGGAGATCTTCCGTTGATCTGTGCTTATGGAAGCCGTACTGGCGATCGTTTATGATGCCTGCCGATTCGAGATATTTTAAGAGCTGTTCGTTGACCAGTTTTACCATGACTTTGGAGATGACGAGAACTAAGGCAATTGGACGGTAGTTATTTGGAATCGTTTTTTACCTTTCTTGGGGATTGGTTCCACCTGAGCGCATTTCCAACTAGAAGAAAGGCACGCAGTTTTATGTGATAGTGAGAAAAGCCTGGATAGTGGAGCTGCTGGTTCAGCAGCACATTTCTTAAGCACTATTGCGGGAACACCAAGCGGTCCTGTGGCCTTGTTAGTGTGTAAGCTTTTGAGAATTCGTTTCACTTCGCGTTGGTGAAGTACCAGACCAGGCATTGAAGAATTAACTCTCGGGATAGTTGGGGTAGTCTTTCCATGAAGATCTCAGATAGAGTTTGATGCAAACATTTTGGCAAGAATGTCCCATGTGACCAATAGGATCTTAATCCATTAGGACAGTTGAGAAGCTTGTTTTTAATATGCTCGTTATATTTCCCCTTGCTCTGGCCAAAGGTCTGCTTACACTGGTTTCTAGTCGTGATGAATATATTTTGATTTTCGGCAGTCGGATCTCGGCACCATTTTCGTGCGGTGGGCGGTACTTTTAGCATTGATGGCTCTTGAACAGTTTTTCCCAAACCATAGTTCACTGTTTGAGATACGTTTCATAGAAGAGAAGATGAAAGCTTCCATACCAGCTAGGATAATTGAGTTATCTCATCAGCAGATTCAGAAATGTTTTGATTTCTGAAGCAGACATCTTTCCAAGGAAAAAAGGATAAAACTCGTGAAAATCACGCCGCTTTGCATATTTGTAGTGCCAAACCTTTCGGGGTACATGTGGCTCGTGTTTTTAATAGCAAGTTCACGGGCTGCGGAGATGAGCCCAACGGAGGTTGGACAGCTATAGTGTAAACGTCAGAATTAGTTATTAAGGATAGATCCAGGAGGCTAGCAAAGTCTTTTTGACGCTCAGGAATCCTGGTAGGTTCTTCAAACAGCCGAGTCAGTCCGTGACTTATAGCAAAAGTCTCGTCTTCTCGTTCTTCATAGCAGTTTTTGTTGGAGTGTTTTAACCAGTCGATGTTATTTATGTACGTTGAAGTCTCCTACAATGACAATTTGATTGCCAAGATTTGAGGAAAGCCGGTTATATTGGTGTTCGCTAGGTGATCTATACAAGCATCGAATTTGGTTGTTCGATCTGCGCTTACTTAGGTTTGTATTTTTCTTCTCGTTAACAACATCGTCCTATATAAAAACAGCTAATCCAGAATTATATCGAAATCGGAAGTAAACATCATATCTGGGTATATAAACATGTGTAGTTCTTGATTTCACTTTTGTTTCTGAGAGAGCTAAAATATAAGTCTTATTTGATGTTAGATACTGGTGAACCGATTTAATACTTGTGTTGATGCCCCTTATGTTGCAGAAGTCCAATCGCAGTCTGTTTTCTGCCTTGGAGACATTCAGGCCTGATGGTCTCCCCAGACCAGTCTCCACCCGGAGATCCGAATGGGAGGCTATTTTTCCTCCGGGGTATTTTGACCTGGTAGGCGCCATCATGAAATATTTCTTTTTTTCCACCCTGGAAATTGGATCACAAAGTCATGGTGACGAAACATGAACCAGAGGTCATTTCACGCCACCTAAACCAATGGGGTGGTATTTCACCGGGCGATGCGGGTGGATCACGTCTACCACATACCATTATAGCTACTTATAAAACAACTAGTGTAATTGATGGGCTCGGTGCAATAACCAGGCCGCCTTATTTTTAAGAGTTTTTGGGAAATCACAAAGAACTTTCCCAAAAAAATCAAAAATATTATTTTATGTTTTATATTTATTCCACGCCAAAAGAATGCAAAAATGAATCATGTTACGTCCTTTTTTTAAATAATGTCAGTATCTTGCTGAAAAAGAGATATAAAAGATTGGATCTGCCCGTTTTTTCGCTTAACATAAATATGTTTTGTATGGTTTTTAATAGGGTATGATGCACAAAAAGTAAACTAAATGAAAAAATGCCCATATTACGGTATTATGAAAAAGAAAACTAATAAAAAACTACGATTGAATGTGAAAATAAAAGTCAAATAACATTCAGTTATTCATCTTCATCGTTTGTCTCTGAATGTCAGACATCTTTCGGTTTCTACAGGCGCATGATTCTGGTAGTACCACAAGTTTTTAGAGCTAATTGGGTATTATGAATCTTGTCTTCTACTCTTGGAAAAATTGGTTCACGAGATTTCTTTAAGGGAGCAATAATTTCAAACATTAAACTACTTGTTGACTGTGATCACATAATAGTTTCACAGTGAAGAACTTTTCTTTATGTTGGCATTTTTAAAAAGAAGGTGTAAATACTTCATTATAGTTTAGTGTGTACGAGTTTCATTTCCTACTTTTAATTCAAATTATGCAACTAAATTCCCATGTCACCAGTAAAAAATTGTACCCAGGTTTTAGATGACGATGTCTAATTAATCTACCTTGTAGCAGCAAATATTACCAAAACTGCAGATCCGGGAACTGCCTAGCTCTTGCTGCAAACAGAAAACAATGCAGCTTCATATATCAGTGCCGCATATACACTGTTAGTCGGAGATGCCTGATTCTTGCTCGAAGCGATCGGCCTTTTTTTCCACGTGTATTTAGATAAAAATCTGGATTTCGTAAAAAAATGGAGCTACCTTATTATTGCACTCAACCCTTTAATTATAAATTCTTCTTCTTCGAGTGCCATGCAAATTCTTGCGTAGGCGTCCGTCATATGTATCCGTCAATTGCAGCATTTTGGAGTTCTTGAAAACTACTTATTCCCGTCCATTGTCTAATATTCCGCAACCACGAAATCTTCCTTCTTACTATTCCCCTCTTTCCTCATTCGATCTTACTTTGAAGGATAAGGCGCTGGAATTCATAGCGTTCTCCTCTCATAATATATCTAAACTATGATATTTTTCTCCGGTTTATTACTTCGAAACGCTCACGATCTTCTATTTGTGCTCTTCGAAGAACTTCTTCATTTCTTATGTGGTCTACCCAAGATATTCTCAGCATTGTTCTCAGACACCACATCTCGAATGCTTCCAATTTATTTATGGAACTTGCTTTTAATGTCCAGGCCTCTACACCGTACAAAAGAACTGACCAAATGTAACATTTTAGAGTTCTGTATATTAGTTTCAAGTTTAGATTTTTATTTGAGAGCAATTTTTTGAGTTTGTCGTTTATCTTTTATTTAAAACACTTTTTCAAATTAACTTGTAACTTTATTTTTGTTAGGATTACAGAAAGTTTAAAATACCTATTTAAAAATATTGTGATTGGGCTATTCGGCAGTTTCAGGAAGAGTGCTTGTTTCGTCTCCCTGACTTCTTAATCTAAGGAAACACAAAAATGGGCATTTTTAGACATTTGACAACAAATTTAGTCGAAATTCCGGAATGCTTTGTTTTGTTAGGTTACAGGTTACCGTTTTGATTTGGTATTGTTTATGCAGAGAAAATTGTTTCGAGTTTCGACACATAGGGAATCATAAGAAACTTCTGTGTAAAAACTGTTCGGTAGAACAAACAATAATCCAGTGAAAATACTTGATTTCCATAAAAAAATCTGTTCTTTAGAACAATAACTCAATTATCATTTGCTTCTCTATCGATGACAAAAGCTGACTTCATAATTCCTTCTCATTATGTCCAACATTTGTCTTTCAAAATATATCCGTAGCTTTTGCATCATTGTACAAATTGCAAACAATTCTTGAGGGCCATACACCTTTCATTCTAATTCTCCCACCAGATGTCACTGTGTATTTTTGGTACTTGGTAAGAAACCTAAAAACATGCAATAATTCATATTATACGTACCTACTTATCAAGAACTAAATTACTTTATACCTTTGATATCACTTGTTGCAATGGTAATACACTTTTGAGGGCCTTGACTCGTTTTTTTCTCTGATTTTGTTGCTTCAAATTCTTCAGGGCAAAGAAATTATTGCAAAGTCGTTATTTCAATAGTTATAACACAGTGTCTTTAATATGCCGCTTTAGGTATTCGTGAGTGTTTTTTAATTATTGAGTTCTTTCTTCACACAACGGGCACACAATATATTGATTTTTTCTCCCACTCCGGTCATCTTGTGAAATTTTGTCTTATGATGATTTATTAATTTTAAAGTCTTAAAGTTTTGTCACAACACAAGGTACATGGCACTTCTGTGTCAATATTAGATTTGGTTAATTAGTCGATGTAGGAGGTGAAGATTGCATCTTTTCTTTCTGAAAATCTCTAACGAGTATCTTAATTATTTTTTCATAACAAAGAGTTTGTATAAATATCACTGTAGACCAGAGTCACAAATTATCGGTCTAAGGAAGAGATTTTTTTTTGGATTCCAAGTATTTTCACTAGATCATTGTTTATTTTACCGAACAGTTTTTTACACAGAAGTTTCTTATGATTTCCCATGTTATGTGCTCAAACAAGAAAAATAAGTTTTTATACATAAACAATAACAAACCAAACTGTAACCTAACAAAACAATCCAATAATTTCGGCTAAATTTGCTGTCAAATGTCTAAAAATGCCATTTCAATGCGCATGCTTAAAAAAGCGGCGTGTTTATTTTTGTGTCGCCTCTTAATCTAACCTCTAATTTTACTAATTTAACTATAGATATGGAGGGTCTTTTATAGAGGAGTTTTTCGTGTTTAGTTGTAATAAGCTAAGTTACGCCAGTGAACTCATCGCGATGGTTTACGATGAAAAACTCCAAGTTATAATACTAAAATCAAACTTAATGATAGTTGGGAGAAACGTGAATTTTTGAGTTATTGTGGGCTTACGGTACAATTTGTAAATTACTTATAAGACGCCAAACTGGCGGCGATTAAGGAAGTGACTAATATGAAAAATGGATTAATCTATACAAAAATCTCAACACGACACAGACCTAACAAATAGTAAGCCACTTCTTATATATATATATATTGCTTTGTCCTTGTCAAAGTTAAACTAGAAACTTGACAAATTTGCTATTTAAATCAATATAATTGTATTTATTAATCATTTTTATTTTGTGTTTTCTGACTTTTGACAACGGAGGCAGATTTGTTCCTCGAATTGTCATGTCCTTTATGGCAGTGGTGTAACTTCAAATACCCCCCCGCAAGGATTTTTCCGGGGTCCATGACAAATGACGATAATACTATTCAGTGGCTGCTCGTCGGTTTAAAAAGTGGGAGGGGGCAAGGCGAGAATGCACCAGGAAAAAGCCCGGTGGAGGCTAACACTTGTTGCGCACTTAAAGAAACAAATAAGTAGGTACTTACCGATTCTACAAAAGTAAACCATTAAAACAATTTATTGTAACTACAAATCAATAAAGTTGGGAAAAAGTTCATGAGAAGTTTGAAACGTTAAAAAAATATATCAAAGTTTGATGGCAAAAAAGGATGATTGTACATATTTTTGTCGGTGGTTAGCACTTCGACTTTGCTGTTTCCTAGTTTTTGAAGTGAAATTTCATTCGTCTGTTTTTGTCCAAAATAAATTTTTCCATAACTTTTTCATTAAAATCTGGAATTCGGTCGACCATAGCACTCTCAATATGTAACATAGCTAAAGCCTTTAATCTATCATTCCCTAATGAATTTCTTAAATAAATTTTAATCAACCTCAAAGTTGAAAAGCACCTTTCGGCTTCCGCTATGGTCATTAGTATAGTCACTAGTAATTCCAATGCCGCGCCGTGGTGATTTCTTTAAAAGCTGTATTCAGTTCGGAATTTTAAAATAAAATTTAACGTCTTCATTTATGAATATTAATTTGTTCTTAATATGCCTTACTAAAACAAAACGCAATATTTAAATTTCCTAACAACTGAAAACTCAACCAGATTGTGTTTATTATGGCAACTTGAGGATTTTGGTTGGTGCCTATTCTTCCACTTTTGGAACGTAGGTAGGCATATATTACGAGGTTCATAGGTTAAAGTATTATTTTTTAGTTTAGAACTCTTTTGTTGCTCTGGCGCCTGAGGTATATTTTTCTAAATATATACCTACCATTACAGCATAGCGATGTATAATATTCCTCAGCGCATCACTGCAAAACCTGATCGCTAGCAAAGCAAAAAGTCATTCTGTTGCCGTACACCAAAGTTTCGAATTTCGGACCTACGCATACGTGACCGAAGTGTCAGAAGTATTTTAAGTCGGTCTAATATTTCAGTTTACCCATGGCTCTTCGCTCGCTTCGCTCATTGCGGGAGCGCAATCAAACAAAACTAACACAAGGCATGCCCAGAATCAAGAAAAAAGAACTTACAAAAATATTTGCATTTTCTGAATTAGCACGTCCGCATGCACCAAGCTTCACATTTTGATGTACCTAGACACGAATGTTGAGTTGAGGTAAACTATACATTGAAATAACCAATAACGCGAATTCGGGCCGTGCCGCTGTGCTGTAATAGTATACATTTAGTAAAATCGCCATACGCGGCCCCCAAAACTACGGTGCCTCCCCGCATCTATCAATGATAATGATATACTCCTAGCTAAATAAATTTAGGTACCGACCCAGTTTTCAACCTGCTTTCTCGCCATCTCGTCTGCATGAGTGAAGAGAGCTAAAAATATATATGAAACTACCTACCAGTAAGTACACGG
>JAEQML010058766.1:0-29660 GCA_016904865.1 Pissodes strobi | reverse complement strand
CGAACAAATATTCAGCGGGACCAGACGAACTGCCTGTAACTGTTTTGGGGTCTGTGGCTGAACTTGTCTGCACTCCTCTATGCCATATAATTAGTGAAAGTTTTGTATCTGGTATCTTTCCCAGTAGACTAAAAAGAGCAAAAATTACTCCCGCATTTACAAAAAGGATAATAGGCAGGATTGTATGCCAATATCTTTGTTACCATCTGTGTCAAAGGTTTTTGAGAAGGCATTATATATCCGGTTAATAAATTTTCTAAATAAGCATAATATATTAAAAAAAAAAACATTAATTTGGATTCAGACAATCAAGTTCCACAGAACATGCAATATTTACCACCTTGTCAACATTACCTTCGATAATGTTGACAAGAATCTGCAGGTGACTCAGGTGACTGGACTATATTTTGACTTGTCAAAAGCCTTTGACACACTAAATCACCAACGTCTAATTAATAAGTGTCAGAGCTATGGTCTACGTGGTGTTTGTGGCGCCCTGTTGAAGTCATACCTACGGGACAGAACACAGATGGTATCAATATCAAACAAAGGTAAATCATACTTTTCACAAGAAACTGATTTATTACAGGGAGTGCCTCAGGGATCCATACTTGGGCCTCTGCTTTTTCTTTTGTATGTTAATGACGTACAGATAGGGTCTGAGACTGGGATAGTGTGACAATATGCAGATGATACATCTGTATTGTGTGCGAGCAAATCTGACACAGAATTATCCATACAATGTGGTGAAGTAGCAAGTGACATGTTGGAATGGTGTGATAATTTTCTCCAGCTGAATGTTGATAAGACAGGACTAATAAGCTTTTCAAAACTAGGGGTCCTCTAGAATTATCTTTTGGTAAGGCTCAACCATAGGTCAATTCCTACAGTTGATTCCCTTAAATTCTTAGGGGTGGAACTAGATTCCTGTCTTAGCTGGACAGCCCACATAAAAGGACTACATTCAAAACTTTGCAGTGCATGTGCAGCTATAAGGCGACTAAGACATAGCATCTCTGTGGATTGCATTCGCTTATATTATTTTGGCTATGTACAGTCTAAATAGCTTTTGGGATTGCTTTCTGGGGATCGGCAAGTGATGCTTCAAATATTTTCAAGGCACAAAAGAGAATAATCCGCTGCATTCTAAATCTCGGTCCTAGAGAATCATGTAGACCTCATTTTCAGAATTTAGATATTATGACATTTCCATCTCTATTTTTTATATCGTTGGTTACTTTAATTAAACGAAATCCGACTTTTTTCCTCCATTTTGAAAACTATAACAATGACATGCATATTGCTACACGCAGCAGGTATGAATTGGCAATACCTACTCATGTGTCGGCATTTTATGAGAGGGTCCCATATTACATGGCCATAAAGGCATACCGGCCACTACCCGATGATATCAAGTATATCACTGGTGTAAATCTTTTTAGAAAATCTGTTGTGTTGTCTGCTAAAACTAGATGTTTTTATTCTTTAAATTTTCTGTCCTAACCCAAACTTGTTTTAACTTTTAGTATAATATGTTTTAAACTCTGGTAGTATAGAGTTAACTTTTTAATCTGTGGTGTCCAATTTTACCTTTATCTTTATAAGTTTTATAATATTTATATGATATATTTTTTTAACCTTATAAGCTACATCCTACATCAGTTTTAACAATTTTAATTTTATAGACTATTATCATCATTAGATATTACAGATTACTGATTGTAATGTTAAAGGGCTCTTGAAATTTATTTTTCATAGCATCACTTGTATTTTTTAAGTTCAAACAGCATGATATTGTAATTTGTCTAATTCGAAAGTAAGAATTTATACTTAATGATAGTTTCTATCACCTTGTCTGACGTTGCTTTGTCACCTCTTGTGATTTTGTTGGCAATAAAGAATGTTTATGATTATTATTATTATTATTATTGTTATTATTATTATTATTATTATTATTATTATTATTATTATTATTATTATTATTATTATTATTATTATCAGAAAAAATGCAATTCATCTTTGACAACGCTACGAAATTTTAAGCTAATTTCGCGCAACTTAAAATGGATCGAGTTGATTACCGATGCTACTTTTCTTCTCTAACGCAAATAATATATTGTGGAGAGGCATCGGATTACTCCGACTATAATCTGACCTAAATCTCAAAAGGACGTTGTTCTTGGCTAACTGAAAAATATATGCAATCAACTATTTAAGCTTTTGAATTTAGTTAATCCAGAGTAATAATTTAAAACTGAAAATATAAATTATAAAAATTTTTAATTCAATTGAAAGGCTTTTACAAATTATTGATTCAATGTATAATAGTTTTTGAAGCAGATTTTTCGCAGTAAAGGAAGCTGGATATAAAACAAATGTCCCGAGGCAATGGTAAACATTTTTCAATGGTAGAATTATTCGAATTAATACATTATTAAAGCATTTCTCTACCATTTCCGTGATATTCATATAAAAGTATTTACATAAGTGCATTAGAATAATCATAGCTGATAAGCAAATGAAACAGAGAGAGAGCGTAATTTATCGTTAACGGCGCTAAGAAATCCTAAGTTAATTTCGCGCAGCTGCAAAAGTAACATGTAAATCACCAACGCTAGACATTTCGAAAGAGCGATAGTGCGCGAGCTAGGATAAATGGCAAGGTGACAGTTGAAATTTATGGAATAATGTTTAGCTAAGTGTGGCGATATTCTTTGATTTAACGGTAATGATTCATCACATTTTGCGCGCGAGAGAGTGACAGCAAACTCGTGGCCCGACAGCCGCCATCGTTAATTGGTGCAAGCCCAGATTGTGCGGTTTTAATTAATTGCTGGACATGTTTTTGAACGCGATTCGTAATTGACCGGCAAGTCGATTCCATGGCCAACTCCGAAAGTGACGACACGACCTACGTCAATAACTGCATGACACGATCGTTACGACTTGGAGCTCGATTGTGGAACGGCTTGACATTAATTTTCTCGAAAATCTAAACACCCTATGAAATTTTGAATACAAAAGTTTGAATTTTTCAACGGGCTTCGGCTGGATTAGCTGCTTATTTCTGATTTTGAAAAACTTCTTAGAAAACGAAATTCATTCCTATACGCTCGATCGTGTTTTATAGATTGTTATAATTTAAGGCCGGGTCCACACCAAAACAACGAAACAAAAATAAGTAAGAAAACAAAAACACAACTAATCGCAAGGTTCGGCAACTAAACAAAGCGATAATTTTCACCCACATGGCAGAGAACAAAATTACTAAAAAATTAATGGAAATAGGATGCAAATATGCCAGTCTCCATTTTGTTGTTTAAACTATTCAATGATATTCTTAGAGCTGGTCGCTGTGTACTATGTGGCGTCGCTAGTATTTTCTATGGTCCATTTCACTTTTTCGATAACCAGGTCTGCTGCACAATGAACGCCACGAAATCCATGATGACATCTTCAAATAAAAGCATTTTTATAATATGCAGTCGCAATGTTGGAAAACATGAGTTGCTGTATTGTTGCCATTGTGTTGGTCTGGTGTGGACCAGGCATTATATGCTGAATAACAGTTTTTAATAGTATATGCAAATTCTGAAGAAAATCAGAGCTTGACTGTGATGATATTCCCCAAATCTAAGAAATACAATAGCGTTAGTTGGAATAATTTCTGAGTGATTTACGGGTTTGATAGTTTGATATCTATTATGTTTAATTCATAATTTTTTGGAATCATACATGTCTGTGCTTGCAACACCGTAGTTCAAATTTTTAACAATGAGTTTCCCGAACTCGTACTATATTAGCAAATCAACAAAATCAAGAATTGTATAATATGTATTCAAATTTCATGGACCTAAATCAAACTCAAGTTTACATCTCACTAAAGCCAGTAGTTGCTAAACATATATGTAAATTTATCTGACGAATAAAGTTTTATCGAGGTTTTTATGGCGTTTGACATTTTAGTAATCGAGATTACCACAATTGGGGATCTCGGTAACTGTAATCTATACGAAGTTCGTTAAATTGGAGAAAAGTGGCGCAATTTGATACGTTTGAGGAATTTACACGATTCCGATAACTTCCTAAGATATTTGAGAAAAAGCGAAATATTATTTCCTAAGTATATCTAAAGATGTATTTTTAAATAGAAACTACTTTTTCATTATATTTTTTTCATCATTACAAAGTGGTGTTATCAGTGCCTAAATCCAACATTTTGTCTTCAACCCTCATCATCGTCATTTTTTGAATATGCAGACCTAGCTTGCATTTTTAAGACTTTGGTTTATCTTACAATTTTTTGCCTTTTTCTCTAATTCAACGTAAGCTTTTTGGAAAATGGAGCCGCTTTAGCTATGGCCCCAGAGTGTAAACAGCACAAGTGCTAGTTTGGGTTAACGAAGCTGAAAAACCTAAAAGAGGCTGGAAAAGGGTCGACGTTTCGAGGAACAAATCTGCCGCCGTAGTCAAGAACGAACAAATCTAAAAATGAAAATGGCTAGTAAATGCAATTAAAACAGTAAAAAGCTCGTGCACTTTGTCTAGTTTTGAATTGACTTTGAAAAGATGACAATGATAATATCATACCGTTTAATTCCTGGTTCCTGATCTTTTCGGTTAGTGTCACAGTGAGGTGCTATTAGGTAAATAATTGATTCATTTTTGCGTTGCTTTGTATCTACAATTTAATCTTATGTGTTTAGAAAGGATTTAATGATTTTTGTTTAAAGATTTAGTTAATTTTGCTTTTAGCAAAGGCAACCAGGTGTTATTAAAATTAACAAAAGCTAAAGGAACATATTAATCTCTATTTAACAGATTTAAAGCACTTTCTATAATTTTACGTTTGTTAAAATTATTATGAATTTCTTATATATGAGCTATAGTGTTGTTTGCAAGTGGATTAAGAATATTTAGTAGATGTTTAGCAATGGGGTGTCGAATTTATACAGCTTACTATTGCACGTAAAGTTTATGCATTTTTGGTACTCCATGTTTTGCTATTGTGTAATGTCAGTTTGAAGATTTCGGGATCATTGAACTGATTACACAATAATTGCAAAAACAATAACTTAATTCCTAAAGGTTTTAAACTTAAAGCACCATACAATAACCAAAAAACTATAAAAATCTTAGAAAGACTAAAGAGTAAGTAATGCTCTGTTACGAGAAATAATACAGTTTCATAGATTTAATAAATATATTATGGAAAAAGAAATTAATAATCTAAAATGAACACCAAACCACATATTATTTGTCAACATGCATTTGATAACAATCACAGAATACAATGGAACGGGTCAAGTATTTTAGCAAAGGAACCATTATCTGTAAAACGTAAAATCAGGGTAAGTCAGTCAGGGAGAGATTGCAAATAAGAAATATATTTTCCTAAGATACAAAGAAACGTAACATCATTGATAAACAAAAATGTTCATCATTGGTCGGTCTATCCCCAAATGTCCGGGAGATGACAAAGGGACAGTTCAACCTCAGAATTTTTACTACATATTGTGATATTAGGCATCTATTTCTTCTTATTTGCCACTTTGCCACACATGTCACAGTATTTGTCAAATTTAGAACAGTTTTCACGTAACCAACTTCCACATACGATGTACTGAAACCAACCAACTTTACTGGTCGTTGTGAAATATGTTGTTTAAAACTTCAGCCAGTTGTCTTCCACGTTTTTTAACTGCCACTGTTTTTGATGTTACTGGTACTGGTGAAATATGATCTACTACTTTGCCAGGTGTAGGATCGTCAAGATTGTTCGATGCAGGGATTACTGGGTCTGGATCACGTGAGCTACATGGCTGAGGTGATGGCGTGCGATGCTCTTGGACGCTAACTGTGTTTTCTGCTTCACTTATAATAATTTCCAACTACGCATAATCTGGAATTATTTCCGGATTAAATCGATGCATTCTAGTAGCTGCAAATCCGGAGCTACCATTCTGTACTGTTGCGGATCTGTTCCATGATGCCCCAAGTAGTTGGCCAAACTGAAGCCTGCTTATTTTCGTCATAGGATTCGCCTTCACAAAGTTGTTGCAAGCGGTGTAGTAGCTAGCTTTGAGGGACTTAAAAAATGATTTGTCTAGAGGCTGTAAGCAGTGCGTGGTGTGGCTAGATAGACACAGCGGAATTATGTTATTTACTTCGCAAAAGTCCATCACTTCCACGGAATTTGTATGGGATGTATGACCATCCAAAATCAACAGCACAGTCGCATCCGGTTTCCAAGGAAAAAGATGAGTCTCCAACTATTTTTTAAAACTAGCCGCATTAACATTCGCTGACTTTTCTGATATTGTAATGCCGGACTCTGGTGTCCATCTAGGACCTCGTCTTCCCGGTTTTTTCCTTTAAAAATTTAAAAAGGTGGTGAAAACACCCCTTCTGCATTGCTGCCACCTATGACTGACACGGTTTCACCTTTCTTGCCAGACGTTACTGCTGCAACATTATTGGATCCTTTTTCTGCTGAAACAAAAGCTGGAAGAACTGCCTTACGGTTTGTTTGGTCATATTCGAGGCTCTAGCAATTGAAATGCCTTCAGATTTTCCAATTGAAATGTCTGGATGACGGCGTAAAAACGAATTGAGTTAATCGTATCCAGCTTTTTTAGTTTGCACCTTAAATTTATGCTAGATTTTTAAGTTTTCAGCCAGCTCAAAAGCCCAGTTTCCAACAGAGTCCCGATCAAGGGCCAATCCGTGGGCCTGAAGCTTCTTTATATGTCTTACCAACTTAGTGTCCGCGTCATCTCCTAGACAGGACGGCGGACCCAAACGATTCACCACTACTGTATTGGAAGTTTTCAAACGGTCTTTAAGGCTTGTTGACGAAATACTGAATTCCCTGGCTACTTTATTGACACCCATTTCTTTTTTATCACGGCTTCCGTAGCTCTCTGCAAAGCTTCTGCAGTCCATAGTCTTCTTTTAGTGTTATTTCTCCTTTTTTAAAATAATGGCATGGCTCTCCTGAAATCAGTGTAGCATAGTTTAGGAATTTATAATTTAGTTGCATCACATTAAATCAAAATTACTTTGTTTTGATGGTCGATCTCTTCCAGAATATAGCTGGTCGGACTATACCAATTCAGTGGGAGAAACCGACCACCTCGTATTTTAAAAAATAAAAGTAGGATTTATAAGAATTTTAGGTTAATCTTTGTCTTATTGTATGCATTACCAAGTCGTATAAATAACTTTTTGAAAAACACACCTCGCTTGAAATTATTCAAGGATATGTTCACACGCTGTTAAATTTTCGATCAGAATAAAATCTTTCAAATATGTTAACTTATTAGTGGCTGCTGTAATACTGATGCTTGTAATAGACACTGAAACAGAACTAAAATGTACAACAGCGGTTATAAATTCAAGGTCCCTTGCTAAAAGCTGAAGTTGATAAGGGTCACTTAAAAATTAACTAAAACTATCAACAAAAACCATTAAATTCTTTCTAAAGACCAGACCAAATTTTAGATATAAAGCACCTCAAAAACGAATCAATTATTTCCCTAATAACACCTCAATATCACACTAACCTAAAAGATCAGTAACCACTAATTAAAAGATATGACATTATTACTGTCATCTTGTCAAAGTCAATTCAAAACTAGACAAAATGCTCGACGGGGGCAGATTTGTTCCTCGAAATGTCGACAATTTTCCTTTTAGGGTTTTCAGCTTCATTGGGGCCACTAAAGTAGCACTTGTGCTGTTTACACTCTGGGGCCAGAGCAAAAGCGGCTCTATTTTCCAAAAAGGATACGTTGAAGTGGTGAAAAAGGCAAACATTTGTAAGACGACCATGAGTTAACAATATAGAACATATCTACGTCTTTGGTTCCCAAATTGAGTTGTGTATGACGGTTACTTCTAAAATTAATATTTCACACTTCTCGTAATAGCTTTATGGGCAGAAGGGAGAAAGAATACTAATTTTTATTTAACACGTTTATATTAATGAATTGAGCCTAAATTGCAAATCATTGTTATCTAGACAATGAAATACTTCTAAAAAACCAAACAACCGAGGAATAAATGAAGCATGTGGTTTTTACAACTTAATTAGGAAAAAATATAAACTACAATTATGAGAGGATCACCGTAATCCAACCTAACACAAAAAAAAATGTTCTAACAAATGATCCATTAGCGATAATACAGTTATTTGCATATTGGCCTATATTTACTTCATTGAATTTGTAGGACCTAAGTCTTCTTAAAAATGCAATAAAAACGTCAAGTCTGTATGAAAGCCCAAAAACAAAACGTCGAATTTCTAGCACTTATACAAAAATTATCTACATTCATGCTAAAGTTAGCTCTGAAATCCGAAATTATATATATTATTATTTTAATTTTTTAATTCCATACGTTTCAGAAAATACTAAGTTCATCGAAATTTGAATATTATTGATTGCATACAAAATATTTAGCTTTGATGAGGTTATCATCACAGATGAGGTAGATAAGAAGAAATCGAACGCATGCCAAATTAATAAAAAAAATTGTACTCGTACAGGGCTTGTCCTTATAATTTGTCACCTCTTTATTTAAAGAGATTCAAAAAGTATGTTTATACAAAGGTTTTAGGATAATTCTGGAATTTTACTATGCTAAGTAAAAAGACATAAAACTATGGGAAAGCGGCAAAATCAAAAAGCAAATATCTTTTTAGTGTAAGTAACAGCATTTTAAAATGTTTTTGAACTACTCAGTTTAAAATTATTTCGTCTAGCTATCATGCCCGATGTGATTAACACTTTGTGCTAAATATATTACATATACTTCCCTTGTTTTGTTTTTCCATCGCATCATTCGCATCAGAAATGGCTATAGCTAAACGTAATAATTTAAAGTGCAGTAACTCAAATACAGCTGGTGCAAAGATATTATATTTTGAAAAGACGAAATTAATTAGATATTAAAATTCTTTTGATAAGTGTAAGTAATATTGCGAATGCTCAGGAAATATCCTAAAACCTTTTTGTAATCTATTCAAATAAAGTTTCCGACTTTAGAAACTTTATTTGAATAGACCAATTATAAGGGAAAATCCTGTATATCAGGCATGTCCAAGCCTATGCGCGCCATGATCTGGCTCTAAGATTATCTCCACGATATACGTTAAAAACAGCACACGAATTACACAAAGTCAAGAATAACAGAACGATTAGGTATATACAAGCACTGTCCTTTGATTTTTCAGTCTAAACTTTTTACAATAAAATTTAATTCTGCCAGGATGTCGTACCCAAAATAAATTTAAACGATTTCCCTTCGGTCCCCCTAAAACAAATTAAACACATACCAAAAATAATAAAACGCTATTTGCACACCCCTGGTGCAGTCCGAGTTTTTCCGTTAACATTCCTCTATACGCACCACGACTGTGCTAATTGAAAAGGGCGCAGCAGGGGGAGCATGAGGGTGGCGGGCAGGGAGAGAGATTGCGTTCTTATGTCTTGTAACGACAGGTTGTCGGAATTAAAGGGTGGAATTTTGATTTACGAATAGAATCGACAGCAGATGCACGCGTAGCAGCGAGGAGAGGGAGCCAATGGGAATTCAGCCTGCAGACGCCTGCCTTTCCGACGAATGTACGGCGTCGCGATGAGATTTCTCAGTCGTTATTGACCCCGACTTCTTTTGCTCGCATTCCTTTCGTTATTGCAGAAATTTGTTAAAATTTCTATGTTCTTACATACCTGTCAGGAGGTTTTTTTCTGTTAAGTTTTAGATTCGCGTTTTTAACGTTTTTGAATTGAGAACTTGTTATTTCAAACCGAGGACTCTGTGTAAAAATGCATTGCAGATTTATTTTTCCGATAGACGGAATATTACATTATGAACAGTCTCATATTACCTTGTATAATGTAAATAAAAAATTATGAAGTAAACTTTTTATTATATTCGTTAATGAAATAAATTTAATCGAGTTTATTTTTGGCAGTAATATTAATGATCTATTTCGTATTGCACATGGAAGCTTATAAAAGATGGATATTAATATACTTAATTTCTCTGAATTTTGTTCATTATTCGATTTTTAAACTTTTAGCACAATTCTAGATATATTTTTAGTTTAGGTTAGTTTGGGTTGGTCTAGCATAGCATAGTCTATACTCAAACTAAGTATCCGAAATACATTTGCCTACCAATGGCGGTTTTTATATAGTACGGGGAGATTAAAGGATATAATTAAATTTCCATTATTTAGCAGTAACCTTTACTAGAATAAGGTCACATACTTCACAAAAGCATGACATTTTTCAGCTTTCACATATTTTTACAAGATGTCGCAAGGCACCCATGTCTTTACACCCACTAAAGCAAAGTATCTTAAAAAGCAAATAGTACACTATAACACAACCACAACTTACATTGCAACATAAATGTTAATGTCCAGTGTTGTATGGTTTTACATTTTTCCAAGTAACGAATTACACTAAAAATATTCCAAAAACGTATTTTTTCGTGCAGAGAAATTAAAATAAAATTATGAAATTAAGTCATTCAGAACGGTAGTAGGTTCTAACTGAAACCATAAAATTCCAATTGATAGTTCATTTAGGTATCTGCAGTATCAGAAACCGCCTTGGTAATGTAGTCATAAGTGGATATGGATAATTAAGAAAAAAATAGCTAGTGTTTGTCTGATTGCGTAAATTAATTGGTCTTTGAATATCCAGTTGAATAATATTAACACTACAAGCTAGAAGTATGATCGTTTAATTTTTAACTGTTGTTGATATATTGTATTGAAAGTTACATTTTTAATACTTAAAATAATTAAATGCATTCATGCTAATTTATTTACTTTGTCTTATCTCGACCTTAATGCCTTATTTTTCCAAATAGTATATTCCGAAATATTCAAGTTTATATTCAGTCGGAACACTCTACCAAGTCAAGAGAAAGTAGAAACAATATACTGGACTCATCTCTATAAATTTAATTCAAATGCGAATTGTAGCCAAAAGAGGCAGGAGTATAGGTATATTAGTTGGTACCATCACAATCGTTTTTTAAAATAATTACTTTAAATTATGGAAAAGTAATTATAACACTAACGATAATTTTTATATGTGTATCTTTCACGTTTAAATAACTGAAAGAATGCCCGCAAGTCAAGAGTTTCCAAGACAATAATGAGGAAGTAAAAACCAAAAGACATAAATAAACTTTAAGGTCTGCATCTCCTCGCTTGATTGAATTGAAATAGCCATTAAAATGCAAAATATACAAGTTTCATATGCAATTTTCTGATATTGAATAAAGAAACCAGATGGGCATTATTTATGATCAAGAGTGTGCCTCAAACGTTTACGAGATATTTAATTGGTTATTTACTGCTATAATATGTCATTACATCTTAGGATAGAATATCCAAAATGACAGTACCTATACATTTTTCACTAGTTGACTTTTCCAGAACTATATGGAATTGTTATTTATATACAATCATCTATAGATCAATTAGTCAAGTCATGAACGTAATCTCAGAAGTTGATATCATTTTACTTGATATTCTTTTAAACTACAAATAAGGTATGGCTGTATTGCGCGAGATCAATAATGGTTCGATAATAATATGAAACTAATCGGTTCAATTCTGATCATGGTCGCCAGTCATAACTATAGATTACAAAATGTACCATCAGTGTGAGGTAGAAATAGTGCAAGTATAGCAAATAATTTTAATACATAACTTGATGGTATTTTTACATAATAGACTTAACAGTAGTAACTGTAATACTTGTTCTCCTGGTGCCCCCTTTTCCGGAAGCGGTTGGCTTTGCAGGCAATCTGCCAGCACAATTTGAGAGCGACCGCGATGTTGACTGGCTCTAGACCATATGAAAGCCACAGATTCTGGTCAATTAAAACTTTTTCTCATCATAAAAAGTACTGTGAGTGGAAACTTTATTACAAAGCTCTCTTAAATCATACTTTAAAATGAGGTTGGGGGGTTAATAAGAGACACAACAAAGGTATCGAATATGGACAACAAGGCATTTACAAGAACCTTTACATAACCTAAGGTAGCCAAGAAATGGTGGTATTACAATCATTTGAACATTGCAGATGGTTATAAATTAATCTTATTTATGGATAAAAACTTTGCTATTATGTTAACTGTTTCCTTTGATAGATCGCTTAACACAGAAAAAATATACATAGGTGTGTTTGCATTTATTAGCCTAAGTTCTTTATAAATACAAAGTTAGGAATGACATTAATTGAGCAACAACAAATATATGATTTAGGTCCTCAACAAGACAACACTCACATAAAAGAGCTTTGAGGTCCTCGACAACTCTCAAACAGAAAACTGTTTGAGATGTGCATATAAACGTGTTCGTTACTCCACGTTCCGTTGGTAAATTGCCGTAGTAATAAAAACTTTACCACATAGGCGCCCAGAATGTAAAAAGGTAGGAGCCTGCTGCATTATGCAGAATAACAAATTATGTGCCACTATTTTAAAATTTTTAACATATTTCGTTGTTTGTGGGCTGTTATTTTTTATACCAATTTCATGATCATTTTTTTACGCACTTACATGTGGAAGTAATTAATTAAGAATTGATCATTGTCCCAAAATATTTTCTATTTGGAGAACAGGTTTTCGAAACGTTTTCTTGATTTTTATCAAATTTGAATGCTTTAAGAAAAGTAGAATAATTTCGATATCACTCTGATAATGACTATTCTTTTTAACCCATTTTATAAATCTCATATTATCTAATTGACATCCTTTCGATGAAGAGTGATAATTCGGGAACTAGATGTTACTGGATGAAGATATCGATTAAGTAAGAAGTATTCGGTCTTCAACGTCAAAATACTTTATTTTAGAAAAATAAGCGTGGCCGGAAATGAGCTTTCACTGCTGAAATCCCAGAGTTCAAGTGGAAAAAATCGTAAACATGAAATATAAGTTGAAATATTTTCATCCTCGTCAAAACAACAGCTGCGCCTATGGAGAGCTGGGACGTGAAATTGAAATATGATATCGGGTCGCTGTTTATAAACGTCGGAGGTCGGAAACGCCAGGTCAGGAGGTCTTCTTGATTTACGTACTGTCGGGGGCCTAATTGTTCAACCTTTGTACAAAAATGCTTGTTTGTGTGTCCTAACGTGATGACAGAACTTGTTACTACGAATACGACAATTTGTCATTTCAGCTGATACTATCGTAGTCGTTTGAGTAGATATGTCCCGTAATACTCATGGACGAAGTAGTTTAGTTCATTCATACATCTGCTTTCGTTTTCTGAAAACATTCTTGTAGGCGGGAAAACGATGGAACGGGCGTGTAACAGAAATAATGGTACTTTGACTGACAATGCTGAATAATGTTGACATTATGTTTTAATATAGTTTTATTACTAAAAGAGAGTTTTATCCACAATACCGAAACAGAATTTTTGCACTCGACGCGCGTTTCGCCAACCATGTTAGCATCATCAGGAGATGATTAAAACTAAATTTAAAATCTATACCTAACTATATTTTATACTAACTGTTTGCTTAATCAAGCAAAACCAAAAGAACCAATCCTGGAATTCTACTAGTCTCGTTCGATCAACCAATGAGGAGGGTTCATACAAAAGCAGACATCTCCATTTTTACCAAATTGATTTTTTTGCCGATTTGTTCTCTCTGGGATGGTCTTTAGGGCTGGCCTTAGTCAGATTCGAACAAAGCAAGACATATCCTACATTATTTGTCATTTAAATCTATGGAGTTCAACCAAAACAAGACATATCCAAACGTATACACGTAACATATCTAAAACTAAACAAAACAAGACAAATCCTATTACACGTACTCTTTCAGTGTGCAGTTTTATTTCAAAATAAGACATACCCTATACGAATTTTCACACAAGAGTTTTTGCTGTTTTTCTCAAGTTTGTACTAAATGGAGATGTCTGCTTTTGCATGAACCCTCCTCCAATAGTTATACACTAGAATTTGGTATTTATAGAAAAAGTGCTGTGACTAACCGATATATTCCTAATGACTCCTTCCACTGCGATCAATGGAAAATGGCCACAATAGGCATGTGTTTAGAAAGACCATTCGTGATTCGACTTCTTTCGGACTCCAAAAAGTTTTTGAGGAAAAAGGTTTAAAATTAGTACACCAAACTCGTTTTAACACTAAGAAATTGTTGGGTGGTCCAAAGAACAAAATTGAAATATTGGAAAGGAGTGTAATTTATGAAACTGGATGGATGGATTAGTAACCAAAAATATGTTGGACAAACTAGAAGATCTATACAAAGGAGATTCAAAGAACACATAGCTCATTTAAAGTATGGTAGAACAGAAAAATCAAGTATTGTCGAGCAAGCTTTTGTTAATAATCATAGAAAAATTAATAATTTAAAATTAATTCATAATATAACTGATAGGAGAATATTAGACGCATATGAAAGTATGATGGAAATTATTAAATGTGAGAATAGTTTAAATAGAGATTCCATGATTGGTTTAACCCAAACCCCAACATAGTATAATTTTATTAGTAGCATTAAATGAGGCCAAAAATAGATTTAAAATTATTGCTTTGGAATTGGGATATATAAAAAATACATTTCTTTGAATTGTCTTTATTGTTGTCAGCTTGTTTATTGATGGATTAGTTAAGGACACACCTAATAGACTTAATTTAGTTTTTCTATGATCTAGCACTCGAACTTTATGTGTACGTTCTAATACACGTTAGACAATTAAACTGGTTTAAGTAAGTTCACAATATAAGTTTGCATATTAAAAGTAAAGTAGCAAAAATGTATTGATTTTTTTAAGTATTAAAAAATCGGTTTCTATAAATACATAATTAATTAGGAGCACTACAGTTAAATTGAATACTTGAATACTTGGTACACGAATTTCTAAATTCTTGTTTGCACCTTTTTAAATTGTTTCACATATTTAGTTTTTATCATATTGGAGTTTGATATAATAAAAGCACAGTTTACAATAATTGCTTAAACATGTTCGGCACACACACAAAAGGAAAATCCTATATCACTCAACGAGCGGTGCATGTGCGGAGATGGCGGTGCACGTTGGACTTGAAGCGCTATATGTTGTAGTTTTCGGGAAAGACGCCACTCGAAAGTCCATTCGAGAGCGACGCAGTCCTTCAGATAAAGGAGTCCCATAACAGCAACATCCTAGATGTTCGCAATTGAATCATATATTGATGAGCAGCTTGTCTCTGACGGGTGTTTCTGTTTGGCGCAACTTTGGGCGGAAACATAAGTGCCAGCTCATTCGAACATCTTGCATAATAGTATCAATAGTAAAGGGATAGGTTCGCCAGTTTCCTTCTATGTTCAAGGCTATCGAGGTTTTTGGTCATCTCTGGGTCATCCACAAGACGGACTGCTCTTTTTGTATGGTCTAGCATCTTGAGCAGATGGGTGCGAGCTCCACACATGGCAACCGTATCCCAGAGATGGTCATATCTGCGCCTTATAGAGCAGTAAGAGCTGATGAGGTGTATACAACTTTCTTGCTCTATAGAGTGCCCCTAGCATTTGTGCTGCTGCCTTGACGACTTTGGTAACGTGATTACGCCAAGACCTGTTGTTTTCTACGTTAACGCCGAGCAAGCTTATGGAGGAGGCCAGAGTCAGTGTTTGTCCTGTCATTGATAGGTCTGGTCCTGTGGTGTTTGCTTTTTTTGAGAACTCCTATACTTTGACTAATTTATTTAGACATTTTCTAAGACTAGTTTGTTTATTACACCTTCGCTTGCAGTAAGTAATATGGTCCATTATTCACGCCATTAATTAATATTCGATTATCCATGGTATGCGACTAGGCACGAGAATATCTTTTGTTAAGCAATGTTCTTTAGGTAATAGTCAGGCACATATTACGGCAAAGCGATGCATTTTTATAATTTTATCATTTTCAAGAAAGCTTGTGTTAAAAATATTGAGTGATGGCAAGCATTTTGGAATGCCACTAGAGATTATAAAAGCAAATAAAATAACATCAATAAACTTCCTGATCGAGAACGCTCACAAAAAGAAAGAATTGGTATGACGATATGGCATTTTATTTATAAAATTATTAGAATCTAAATTGTTTTGTTTCTACTACTGTGGAAATATATAGTATTCAAAGAAAGCTCATTTTCATTGTATAAGTTCCAATGAACCTATGTACACTGCCTAAGTTGTTTTCAAAATTTGCACAAACATATTTTAACTGGCCCTCTATAAAATAGCCATAGAATAGATTGTACTCGCATATAAGATGCTCGTTGAATAATCAACTACCTGTAGGATATTCGTTGTTTTATCTTAAGAGATGAGGATAGCATTTACTCAATTTCTCCTTTATTTCTACATATTTAATCGATAATACACACTATATAATGTCTCGAATTATATATTTAAAATTAACTTGTAGATGCGTGTCTAGAACCGCTGAACATTGGAACGAAGGTTTCCATTCGTTCGCATTGCTGAGGATTCGCCCCCATTCGCTCGCAGGTGTGGACAGTGATTTTATGAGGGCGCGAATGGCCGCGAAAGGTCAGCAGTGCGAACGAACGTTTCCCGTCGCCTGTCGGTAAATTAGAAAGATCAAAAGTTTCATTGAGTCTCCACAGCAAATTTTCAGCAACTCCCTCCTACAGTTCTTAATATGCGACCAAGATACCATCGAGTAAAGCATCGTGTATATTAAAAAAGTATAAAAATGTTTTATGCAGGAAATTTGTTTACAATCATATACAAATCTATTTCCTATACAATGTAGGTAAGTATATGGTAGGTTGACTGGAGACAAATTTCAAATTTCGCCGACAGCGTTTGGCGACGGGACAAATCCAGATCAATCTGGTTCGTGGCCCACGTTGGCCCTGCTACGAGGGACAGAGAGTGTGCAAACGCCGTGAGATTGTGTACTTTTACTACTTTCGCGTCGCGTTGTCTTATAATAACCAAGGAAAGCGCATCAGCGAATACTTTTTGAATCCCTCCCCACAGACTGCTCGCTGCTGCAGATAGAATATAGAAAAGTTATTTTTTTTCAATGGAACACACTATATATGAATCTATTTTTCGATTCCATACCGATCATTTTTTCAATATTTTTTACACGAAAAAAAAAAAGATATTTTCCAGTACCTACATAACCATACTTTTAATTTTTTTGGGACACTTAAAATAGAAAAGTTAAAGGGTGCCGACAATATAGGGGATCCCCCTGTACACAATCTCAGGGCGTTTGCACACTCTGTCCCTCGTAGCGGGGCCTCGATGACTACCAGTGGCCACGAGCCAGATGGATCCGGATTCGCCCCGTCGCCAAACGCTGTAGGCAAAATTGGAAATTTGTCTCCAGTGAACCTACTGTATACTTATTTATACCGTGGTACAGGCTTAACATGACTTTTTATTCTTCAACTTATATAAAAACTTCTATAACTTATGAGAAACTACCATATTATTATATTTCTTTATATAAGTACTGCAAGATCTAAATATTGCCAAGTATTTCTTTACTGGGTGGCATAACAAGTATCCATGACATTTTTTGTGTGGTAAGTTTTGATCGAAATAATATAATTTATTTTATTTATTTTAAAACTACTCTATGTATCTAAAGGAAATATTCAGCATATTATGATAAGTTTGCAGGTGCTGTGGTCTCAGCTGCAAAAAAGTCCATGCCTAGAGGGTATCGTAAAGAATACATCCCGGGATGGCATGCTGAATGTGAAGAACTGTATAACAACTACATAGAGAGCGACGACCCAGACATAGCCAACGACCTTGTACAAGCACTAGATGAAGCTCGGAAAGATAAATGGGTAAAAACAACAGAGGAAATGAATTTCCAAAGATCCAGTAGAAAATTATGGAGCCTACTTAAAAAGTTAGGAGGAAGTAACCCACCCGTTCGAGAAACCCACTTGATCTCACCAGATCAGATAGCCAGCAGAATAGTAACTTTATCTAGAGCCCCATGCGATAAACAGCATACAAAACAACTTAAAAAAGAACTTAGAAATATACGCCAAACAGTACCACGCGATACATCCTGAGTTCCTGCCTCACTGCGGACAGAAAACCAAGAAATGGCTGACCGTATTTTAGTCGCGCATCTTAAAATCTGGAGTCTTGACGAAAGCTTTTAAAATGAGTAAAATAATCGCTGTACTAAAGCCCAATAAACCACGAGATAAAGTCGAAAGCTACCGCCCCATAGCACTCCTTAGCTGCTGTTATAATCTCTTAGAACAACTTCTCCTCAACAGATTAGGCACACGAATTCTGGAACATATTCCACCCGAACAAGCAGGTTTCAGACCTGATCGAAGCTGTGCAGATCAAGTTCTCAGCCTGACTATACATATTGAAGCGGGTTTCCAAAAACAACAAAAGACAGCTGTAGCTTTCGTGGACCTAACAGCTGCTTATGACACAGTAAGGAAAGAAGGGCTTCTATATAAGCTGGCTGAACAAGTCCCTTGTTATACAACGCTGCGACTGAACAACATGCTTTCTGACAGACACTTCCAAGTAATACACGGTAATAACTTAAGCAAACAGAGAAAACTCAACAATGGATTGCCTCAAGGCTCAGTTTTGGCCCCGATGTTTTTCAATCTCTATATTTCAAATTTGCCTAAAACCGACGCGATAAAGTTTGGGTACGTTGACGATCTATCCTTAGCTGTACAACACAAACAGTTTGCAAAATACGTTGACCAACGACCTCAACAAACTGTGCAAATATTTTACCAAGTGGCGGTTAATACCAAACCTAAATAAAACTGTCAGCTGCTTCCACCTTAGTAACAATAAGGCAAATTATGAATTAGAAGTCAAAATGAATAACACGGTGCTACCCTACCAACGGTATCCAAAGTAGCCACCGGTATGGATGAACAGCGCACATACCAAGAAAGTGGACACTCAGCTTAATATAGCAATGAGAACGATTAGTGGCTGCATCAGAACTACTCCATCTTATTGGCTCCTAACACTTAGCCACATATCTCCACCTGCCCTAAGAAGACAAGACGCCCTAATAAAAGAATATAAGAAAATAATTAATAACACACAACTCCCTATCCATGAGGATATCCCGGATCTGGCAATAAACCGGCTTCGATCTAGGAAACCGCCAATATTATCAGCACAACAACTGGGCAGCCAATAACTTCAACCTCAACTCCGAATGGCAGACCCTCTGGACTGAAAATGCCCCACCCGATGTGGCTCTCTCATTGACCCAGTCGTAAATTCCGATGGCTTCGACCAACCACGACGTATATGGAAGACCTTAAA
The DNA here is from genome assembly GCA_016904865.1 of Pissodes strobi. Taxonomy (NCBI): domain Eukaryota; kingdom Metazoa; phylum Arthropoda; class Insecta; order Coleoptera; family Curculionidae; genus Pissodes; species Pissodes strobi. The sequence goes on along the minus strand of JAEQML010058766.1, from coordinate 10,301 downwards.
TCGTATCAGAACAGGACATGGTGTGGAAAAAACGACCCAACCCAGGTTGCGACTACGCGGCGACCCAAATCAAGCAATTGGCCACATAGTGACAGAGTGTGAACTGAGGGCATATCAAGGGGATTTGAGGGACTTCTTCCACACCACACAATCAAGCCTTGAATGGATAGCTGAACTAGATCTTTTAATATCCACTTATATGTCTGTTTGTAACTCGTACTTTGTAAGGTCTACTGCCATACGCTATATAAATAAATAAATTCAGCATATATTTTTGTCGTCCAATGACACTCGTTTTAATTTTATCAACAACTTATAGTTCATAGTCTACTATTTCATAAAAAAATAGCAAATTATTTAAAATTCCAAAATGTCAAAAAAGATCTTGATCGAATTACGTAAAAAAATTCAACAATGATGTACATTATTATCCTTGGGGCAGTACAATATCTCAAAGTAACATGATTTTAAATGCAGATAAATACACTTGCCGTAAAAAGGTTAATTGGCTATTCACTAGATTATACACATTTTTCTTTCTATTAGCGGTGTCTAAAACTATTTATAATAGTTCACTAGATGGATAGTTCAGATTTACCACGTATCTATCATATCGTAGGTACCACATTAAAATCACCACATAATATACGCATACTCTCACGGTACGTGTTCTCATTTTGCATTTAAGTAAGTAATCTAAATGGGTTCAGCATTTTGATTTTCACCATAAGCTATAAATAAACTATTTAATTGAGTGGAGTTTCCTTGCCTTCAACGTCCATCTTCATATGACTGCCTCTAAAGAACAAACTAATTGTTTGCATTGCGTATTGAATATATCCTGGCGATAATTTATCTTGACATGAACCCGATGTACTAAGACTCAGGTATTCATAATTTAATCTCGGGAATTGCTCACGGTCATTGTTTTGCATATTTATCCGCGAATCTTGTCATCTAGTACAAACCAATTATTCCTGTTCCACTCTTAACTGCAGGAAATTAATTTTTAACGATATCTAAATTCTAGCATACGTTGGACAAGTTTTTTCCTCTCATCTTTCACATGAATGGGTTCATTTTAACTAAGCACATATTACTTTCAAGTAGCTGAAAAGATGCCTGCAGTGTTGCACTGGTATCACATCCCTAAAAATGTGAATATTGTCCAGTTCTTGACTCGACTATCTATCCACTATCCACCAGGTTTTAGTAATTATTCCGAATAGAGTTGCTTCTTCTGTGGTGAATTTTCTTTGACTGCGATGGGAAACAAGTGGAATTTCAGAGTTTAAATGCAGTCCATCGAGAAATTCATCAGTATCCTCATACTCTCGGTCTACGACAAGTAATTCACTCTCGTGGACCCATTTTTGTAATCTGTGTTGGTCTTATGTCATGTCTTAGGTAAGAATTGCTATACATTGTTATTACGAATATCTGAAAAATACGGACCATGTAACGAGGGCCATTAACACTTTATGCCACTATGTAAAAAACTATACATTGTGATATTTAGATTTTCGGGTACCTATAAAGTAATATATTAAAATGGCAGTTTATCAAAAGTTTTTTCATATAAATTTGTCCAGTAAGAAGTTGTGTTAAGCTCATACTAGTTATTAAAACATTTTGTACAACTGAATATGTATACGATTGTAAATAAATTTCTTATATGCAGCATTTTCATACTTTTTAAATATATAATAATATTCCGTGAAAGCTAATAAAGATAATATCTTTTAATTTATTTACATTGCAAATTTTGTTTTTTGGGACACCCTGTAGACTCACAAAATATTCCCTAACTTTTTAGCGTTTCTTTGGTGGGTATAAACCGTATATAAAGTAATTAGAAAACTCTAGTGAAATCCAGAATTCTTATATATCCGATCCCATGTTTTTTTGAAAATAACATACCTAAATAGTTTAGGTATAGGATCATTGGAACTTGGGTAAAGCTTTCTTTAATTAAAATATTTTTCCATTCTAGTAGTAACAAAACCATTCAATTTCTAATAGATTTTGACCTTCTTAATAAAGTATCAAAACTTACCGTTTCGCACAGAAAAGAAATCAAATATGTAAATAAGAATAGTCTTATCCTTAAAGATAAATATTTGGTGCAAGTATATAATACTTCAGTCAAGTTTATTCAAGTCATAATTTAAATATTCATCTATTCTTGGATGTAAGTTGCGTATTTACTTGATTTCAATTATATTATAGTTAGAATAAGAATAGCAGGCAGAATATATTGAAGAAAAAAAATGCTTCTATGAGAGGTATATTTATCTTCAAAGAAGGGTCTGGTATTATTATTTTTATAATAAACTATTAGGCTTAAATAGAGAAAGTTTGTTCTTATAATAATAATTACACTCCAATCAAGAAACCAAACCCTATTTTTAAGTTTACATATATATTTGTATTGACACATCTTATACTTCTTATACCAAGAATAGTTAATATTGCATTTACCTACTATTCTTGAGTACAGACTATAGTTTTCAATGCGCATGATTGATTAAACACGTTCTCCTGTAAATATATTTGTGGTTTTGCTGCAGTATAGCATGGTAGACGACTTAATGGTGGTCGGTTGTTTTTCGTGTGAAAGAGTTAAAAGTGTTTAATGACGGAAGAATTATTGATATCCTGCAACTTGGAACAAATTATTCCAATGTTTTTAGTAAGTTTTTAGCTATTAAGCTTAATAATAATGTGATTTTACATTGTAACTGTTATCAAATGCCTACCCTTACTGGGTGGCAGCGTGTACGCTGCCATTTTTATAACAGTTACAATAGTAAATCACATTATTAATAGCTAAAAACTCTCCTAAAAACTTTCGAATACAATTCCAAATTCCAGGAGTTCAATAATTTTTCCATTTTTAAACACGTTTAACTATTTCACACGAAAAACAACCGTCCAATAAAATATATTTTGCATTTCATTGAAGCAATCCAATTTATACTTATTTTAAGAATATATTCCATTTTAAGGAACTTGTATTATGTTTACTTAAAGTATAACAAAGAATCTATTGAAGCATAAAATAGGTATAACATAAATATACCAATCTTCATGAAACAATAATACCCCTATACTTATTTCAAGTATCTAATCTTCTTAAATTAGTACTAACTTAATCTTACTAAATAAGAATAACGTTTTATTTAATTGAAGTATATCTATCCTTGCGGTATAGGAAATGCAGTTTAGCGTTGACTTAAGATTAATAATCTTATAATAAGAATAGCTTTTTTGCGTGCGATCGTATATTTCGTTGATTTCGTTTGTGCATTATTAGCCAGGAATGGATTCTCCTGTGATTGGTTGCAGCCCGTGGATAATGGATTATTATTTAATAATAATAGTACGCTGTTACTTAATCGTAAACGAAACTTTAATAAAAAATTATTCATTTAAAAAAACTTCGTGTTAATACTTTAATCGGCTTGTTCTTATTTATAATATGATTCCCTGTTTACAATTAATTATATATCGAAGTAAGTTTCAATAACGGGCTAAAGCAATGTAAACGGGAAATATACTTAGATATCTCAGTTTTAAATATCACTATTTCGTTACAAACTTCCGAGACTATTATTATGATTTTTGTCACGCCAACTCATGTACCTACAAAATAATTGTCAGAATTAACTTTACGTTTCCACAAAAAATTTGTTGCGCATTAATTAACGCAACCAGAGGCAATAATTTTCATGTTGAAATGAACGGAAATACAACAGTTTATTAAAGGTTTCTACAAAGTCAATTTCAATTTACTTACGAATATTATTAGGAGCCCCATAATAATAATAATTACCATGCTATTAAGGTAGGTACATTATCTCATTTCCATAATTAAAACAGGTTCGAGCTAAAGGAATAGCTACAATAGATTTAAAAAAGCTTATAGTTGAAATCTGCGATATTTATTACCATTTGCGCAATAGTGCAAAGTTAATTAAGCTTGAATAGTACGCGGCAATTTACATTCCCGTATATAGATTGAAATTAAATTAATTACACATATTGTTTGTATTTTTAAAACGACTATTATCTCTCTTCACTAAATTTAGGGTTACTGATATTCGTACGAGAATCAGTGAATGGCAACATACATTTCTTTGTTAGTTAAAATCTTCGGCATGATGTTAAAGGTGTGCAGAACATTGATGTAGATTTTATTTTACGGACTAAAACGTGTCAAGTAAGCTGTGCTTATGGGGTTTAATTTCCCATAGATTAACCACTATTAATTGCAGCCTTTAAATTTACTTTTCAAAAACTTAACATAATTGTTTTGTGTAATACTACTTGTACATATCTTGTACTAGACTATTCAGTTGGCGTAGGAGAACCGGTACATTTCAAATAGGGAAATTTTGCAATCCATTTATTAACTCCAGTATATTGAAGGTAAGGGCTGATATAGCTATATAGTAGCCATACAAAAACAATAAAGGAGGGAGAACTACCTAGTTATTCCAATCCTGAATTTCTTCGATTTACATAATCTCGGGAAAGGCAGCCTCCGACCGCATGAATATGCAAATAGGAATAACGCACCATTACCCTTGTACTCGAAGAAAGAAATTAATTAAGTTGTTGTTTTCGCCGTTTTAGCACCAACTTAAATAGTCTCGGGGATTAAAAGCCCATTCGACATTGTTTTGCTGCAAATGCATACATCGCAAAACTATTCCAAACTCTGAGCTTGGAATGAAAATATGGAAGCTGACCTATCATGACAGAACAGGATTGTAATACTATTCCTACTACAACTTTTCTGTGTTTATATGTACCACCTCAAAATAATACAATACAAGCAAAAATTGGCCTACCTGATGATTCATTTGATAGTTAGACAAATGTTTGATACTTAAACCTAGACCTTGCAACAAGCAGGTATCCACCATAGTGGTTGATTTTACTACTTTCTGGGCGTATAGTTTTGGCTCACAATGTTAAGGGAAATTGTTTGGTCATTCTCATTATCAGGCTTAAAACAAGAACTGCTGCCGCCTTATTTTACGTTAGAAGCCTTGCAGGACTAAATCATACGACTTTCTCAGTAAAGGCATTTAAATACGTCATTAAATATTAAAGTTCTTTTGTTATTATTTGATGTGAAAAGTAAAATCATTTGATTCTCGTTTGAATTAGTAGCTACAACTAACTGAAATAATACTTTAGGTATATGCTGAGGAATAAAATAAATTAATTTATTTTTAAATTATTATTTTTTTTAAACTTACTGCAAACAGTCTATAGAAACCATTAAAACATATTTAATTCTATAACTTTAGTTATCACTGCAGTAATTAAAAATATTATGTAAATAAATACTTAACTGGTATAATAAAGAGTCCGTTCGCATATATAAATTTAGCTTGGCTTATTAGTATAGTCATAAAAATTTACAATCAATGCATAAAAAATAAATAATACAGCTGACTGTCAAGTTTCCTTTAAGCGATTAATGAATCGAATTGCCAAATAATTCATTTATTTCTAACAAGTATAAATAATTAAATGATAAAACTCAACCATCATTATTTACTTTTAATGTTTATTTTTCTAACAATATGTTATTGTAAAACCAGTTTTCATTTAAATGGCGAAATTAGTCAGCAAAAATATCAGCTACTGCATGCTTCATTGTTAGGAAAATGAGGTGTCTAAAGAAGTAATTATTAAAGTTGTAATATCTCGTTTGGTGACCACCCGTTGGCTGGGACTAGCCGTAATCCCGTCATAATGAAAGTGGAGCAACGGACCCCCTTTTATTGCTGCCGTCTGCAGGAGAAGTAGCAGTTATTGACTAAACCTGGTCCGTCATCTGTTTATCATCGATTATCGTTTGCCTACAGCAAATGTTCTGCCACTGTTGTTCACTGATTCTGTCGTGTTTTGTGTTAAATTTACACACAGCCATCATGTGCACTTATAATATATACGTAACAGATCAATTCTCGTTTTTATTTTACCTTGACTCGTATGTTTTTACAAATGTATGTAAATAAGAAAATTATTGATAGATGTTATTATACGAACGAAAGGTATGTTTATCAAGTTAAAAATATTTACCAGTTAATTATCTTAAAAAAAAATTTTGATTTGCCATAGTTATGGAAAAATACTTTATTGAGTTTCTTAAGTACTCTCTACTATTTTTTGTTTAGTTAGATGTGTTGCGCTATGCAGACGCGATATATTCATTGTATTAATGCTTATCCTTAATGTAATTAGATTGCTCATAAACTCAGTGGAGTTTTCCAGATTAGGAATGTGTACAAATTAATCACAACTAAGTTGGCTAATATTTTATGCTTGTATTTAATTTCTTACTGGAAGAATTACTTTGATTATCATCAGTCAAATGCATATAATATTTTCTTTTTCGCTTCCGTATTCTATACTCTTTGAATGCTTCGTTCCATGGTATTTAAACCCATCTAACATGATATACGGAACAAATCAATTCACTTCTGTTTTTATTTTACCATGACTCTTAGTTTTGTATAAAATCTAGGTATGTATTTGTGCTAGTGGAGAGCCTCTGTAAGCAATTAGTACCATATCAATCCATATTTCAATTTTTATTGACATTGCCTTTAGATATAGGTAACCAATAAGTTTTACGGTTTAGGTTTAGAGTTTAGAGAATATCAACATTGTAACATTTCTAAGAATATTCCTTTATTTTCAAGGCAAATGGTGTCCGAGGCGAGAATGGTCGTCACCACCAGACGCGCGGGCAGCATCAGATGCTGCGCGAAGAGGCGTTTTATACTCATCGGTCTTCCTTGGCAGCCCCGGTAAGTTGTTTCATCCATGATGGCTAAGTTCCACTATTACATTTCTGCAATATTAAGGAAAAGTTGATATATGAATCACGCAATCCTAGGTACCTAACACAAATATTTAACATCCAGGTGTTTCATGGGGGTTTATGGGCCACCAAAATAAGATAATATTTCACAAGCTAAATAATAACAGCGAGTTCTATTCGGACAGAACTTGCTTTCATTGAGTCCAGTCTCCTCTCTTCTGTGGTGTAATTCGGGAACTTAGCCATACATTTATTTTGCTAAAATTTCATTGGCCAGTAATCGAACTAAAATACCTATCGTGATGCCTTATTCATTATCGTCAATTTTACTAGCATATTATTAGTTAAAAAGCTCGTAAACTGTAGTAGTAGTAATTAAGTTACATTGAGAGCTTTGATTCTTAATAGGACTGAAATATGCATATTTTTAGATAATGTTATTTCAGCAAGAAAGTATACCTATCATTGCATTGATATTTAATGTTGTCTTGTATAGTCTAAATAAGTATTAACTTATAGAGTTATTTATTTGATTACTGGTCAAAGACTACTTACACCTCGTTGATGCCAAATTAATTTCAAAATTTTTGTCCAATCCATCCGTAGATGTTAAAGGATTTTCATTCTATTGTAAGTAATACTTTTACTATTTAAATAATAAATTTAAATATCATAAATTATTACATAAAATTTTGTGAAGACACACTTTATGTTTTATTCTAAACTATTATTTTTTCTTGATCCTAGTTATATCAGTATCAGATTGATTTATTCACTTGAGTAGATATTCGCTTTAAATCTATTTTAATAATGGCAGTGTCACATAATTACAAAAAATTATGGCCAAAATATCTGACATATATTCTTCATCGAAACGTTATAATATTATAAGTATTTGAGAATAGGTTTATGGTAGAGTTGCCGATACAGAAGGGAGCTAGTGGGAAGACTTTTTTAAATAAAAAGTTTAGCTTGCGATATTAAATCATAAATTAGTTCTGTTTTAATAGTTTTGAAGACTATTTCCGAATCACAGTATTAGGTACAGTATCAATTGTACCAAAATAAAAATGAAAATTATGAGGCGAAATTACACGTTATTTCACAGTGCGTTCGTGTTTCGTCTGACGTTCAACGTTCAACGCAAGCACGAGCAGTATTCCCCCCACTTGGTATCGTGAGGGGAGTCGCCGTCACAAGGGGGGACAACCGCCGTCGTCGTCATGGATACGACCGCATTCCCGCCTCGCAGCCATGGCTCCGCGAAGCGCGTGCGCTGCGCGCCGTCAGTGGCGCGTTACCGCGATATGGCGAACCTACACGGAGGAGGTGCGCCGTTGGACTCTCCTCCTTTTTCGTCACAAGACGTGCCGATGCACACTTAACCCACTGCAATGTTCATGTTACCGATGCCGGCCGTCGCGCCGCACCGCCAGGCCAGAGTTGCATGCCTATGTCAAGAATTTCAGCTGATCAGATCACTTTCAGAAACATATGAATTGTTAATAATTGTTCTTTAGCAAAAATGTATTAGGGACTAAATATTCATGTTCCCTTTAAGATTATTCTTTAACTTCTTAACCAAAATATATGGTCAAAACTAAAAGTTTTTATGGTACCTATGCAAAAAAAACCGTTTCTGAGAACAGTTGAAAAATCCCCAATTTAAGTTTGTAATAGGAATCTTGACCCATAATTTATCTTCAAATGTGAAATGAGAACAATGGAGAAGAAAGTGCCGAGCAAAGTAAGGAGTTAGACATATTCTTGTGAAAAAAATATGTAGTAAAAAGACTTCATTTTAGCAATAAGAGAAATTTTCCGTCATTTTCGTATCAGAGGAGAGAGAGGCCAATCATTTAAATGCAGAAAAGCGTTTCAGAATGTTGCACTAAAATTATCTTGTGTTGAATACTTTTGGTATACTTAACACACATTTCAAATTATTTATGTAATTAGATCACAAAATATATGTGCGTAGATACAGATGGTAGTGAAATATCAAAAACAATTGAATATAAGCTCTTTTATTTCAATCCTGAATTGATGATGTATTAGATACAATATTAGGTATGTTCAAATTTTAAACCGGGGATATCTATAATGCTTGCGGTTTGCAAAAGCAGATTTTTATGTCCTTTGATAAACAAGGCTTTCTGTAGTAGCTATCTAATTTGTTCTATAATTTTAATAGAATAACAATTCCCAACTTTAACGATGTAGAATTTTAAGAACCACGTTTTTAGAAACATACCCTACATATGATTATTTATAAATTACAAATTCTCGATCTCCCAGTTGAGCTGGAAGGTTAAAATGTACAATTTTTAAAATAGTGCTTTCTAATTCTAAAACTTAAATCAGTGTTTATACTGTTCTGTGTACTTAAGGCTTCATAGAACTACCGTGACTTGCTATGGCATACCTACCTTAAGAAATATTATCGCCTCATAAAGTTTAGCACCTCCTCCATAAAACCAACCATAAAGTAAGTATAAAAACTAAGATTAAAATATTATGGTGGCGGGATTAATTTAGATTCTTATTGCATTGGCTGTAACTTTTCTACATTTTTTAATTTGAAAATTTCGGTATCTATATATAACATTTTTTTATTAACCTTATTAACACACACAGACTGTTTGTTAGAAGGTTGGTTACGGGACCTTAAGTTACATTGTTCATGGAACGGAGAACAAATTAGTGATTGGGCATTTTAAAAACTTCATTATATATAAAATTGCATCTTTAATAAGATGATGCTCTGAAACGTTTTACTATCCAAACTATTCCATAAAAGTCTGAATACAAATGGTATGTTTATTTTTATGCAAAATAAACCACTATGTGTATAGATGTGAGTGCTCACAACCTTATAAGTCACTAGTAGGTAGCTGAGTATTTGAAAATAAACTCGTGAATATGCATAAATAAGCTGGAGGCTATTCTTAATTCATTAATAAACTTGATATTTGAAAACTTTCAAATTTCACATAATTCAAATCTAGTTGACAAGTATATGTGAGAGTTTTAAAAGAGAAAACTGAAAAAGATCATCGAGTAAGTGCAAATAAGGTTTTTCTAAAATCAGAAATTCGCATTTCTTGAAATCAGCGAATGTGCAATGTATTAAACTGTAGAGTTTACGTTACCTTTATATTATATGAGCTTAAACAAGCAATTATATACGTAGTGCGGTTCAAAATGGTCACCTAACACATGATTTCTGAATTAATTAAGTTAGGGAATCAAAAAGAGAGGGATTTCCTTTTGTGTTAAAATGGTTGGCTGAAAGTGTAATATGGCGACCGAGCGTCACTTGATTTAAAAGAGAGGATTGTATCTTCACTTGCACCTGAAACAAAATATTAAATATGAGTGAAAATTTATATTTCATAAATTAAACTAATTATTGCATGTTTTAAAAAGTGATTCTTTGTATAATATATAGGTA
>JAEQML010058765.1:0-29662 GCA_016904865.1 Pissodes strobi | reverse complement strand
TCCGGCATATGTCTTAAATTTGACAGAAGCCATCGAGTTTCGATGCTTAGAGTTGCTAAAAATGATTATTATTTTTATGGGAAATAAATATTTCAATTTTTGTTTTAAATGAACTTTACAAATGTGCTCTTTCTAATAAAAAGTAATAAAAATCCACTGTCCGTAAAGTCGTCCGCACCCCAGTTAACTTCCAGCTAAATAAAGCTAAGAAACAGACATTAGAAAATAGAAAAACGATAACTTTTGTGAAAAAAAAACAAGAACTTTCACCAAAGGTAGTTCAAGGATTACCGAGCGTGCGATCATCAATCACAACATACAAAAAATTGGCATTTTCAAAAGAAATTCTTGTAGAAAAAGAAAAATCAACCATACATCGAGAAAGTCATTATTTCCTCGATGCAACCATGGACAATATCGATGCAATTACTGATGACGAAGACTTTTTAGAATTGATCAATATAGAGAAGATGCTAGCAGAGTTAAATTGAACCGAGTTTGAACGACGTTCATACACTTAAACCAGTGCTGTACAACCGAATTTTTACTTGAACCATAGTTTCTCGTTTAACTCAGGTTGAACTTGAAATGTACCATCGTGCCGAAAAAAATCTGGGACAACAAAATCCTCGTTGTTGAATAGCTCCTAGGCTATAAAGAGTATGCAAAATCTATTGAGGATAGGTTATCATTGTTGTCATGGAAGTGAAAAGGTTAAACACTAAAACAATAATACTAGTACCTTTTGTAAAAGTACGAGGAAAAATTAAAATACGTATGTTTATTGTTTTAAAATCTAACAAAAATAAAAACAAGATTTTTTATTTGGTATTTGCAACGCTCTTATCGATTAAGGGTTGCAAACAATCGCTTTTTGCTCGGTGGTTAATGCGGGCATTTTAAAAAATATATTTCTTTTGACATATCCGTCAGTCACAACATTAAATCGAACTGGTAACTTCAAAACAAGCTAATAGTCCGGCAGATTAAACTACATTTTGCTGTCCCAGTTTTTTTTCGGCACGATGGTACAACTGGACCTTAGAGACGGAGGAAGAATGATTATCGAATCCTCAGAAAACGAGAACCGGGGAAATTTTGAACAACTCGTTGGATATAGAAGTAAATCTGATGAAATATGAAATGCTACGGAACTTTGTAGAAAATAGCAATAGAAATGCATTATATACGAGTGGAAGAATGCAAAATGAGATTATTATTAATCTGCAACGATTTAGTTAAAAAAAATTGGCCGAGATAATAAATTCTACATGGGATTGATGGTGCAGCAACAATGAGCGGCACATCTAATGGAGTTCAAGCCCATGTTTCAAAAGTACCTATATCCCACTACACACTACACTTTATGTTCACTGCTCCGCATATTGCCTAAATCTGGCAGTCTTTAATTCCTGTGAGATGACTCCAATTTGTAAGTGGGTGATGATTTCTTCAATGCACCAGAGTCAAGTCCGTGTTACAAAAGGGTTTAGAGATTACGTCTGGTCACAAAAATCTAAAAAGGGTTTGTGCTCGAAGATGGGTCGAACGCATATTATGGTGGTTCCATTATGTCATGCAACACGTTTTTCCTATTAAAGTTAGCATGTAAAGATTTTTAAAAACAAACCTAGCACCGGAGAGTCGTGTTTGCAAAGCCCGGCTCTGGTAGTGGGGTCGTACAGCGCCACCAGTTCTTCCCAACTAAACTGAAAAAGCTCCGCTGGTGTGGTACGGGGTTGCTAGGCACGCTTATCAAACAAAGGAACTCGATCTTAACTTAACAAGGAAACACAATCTAAATTAAGGATCGATCTATTTGCTTCTAGTTTTTTTTTTAAACAGCAACAATACTACAGTGAAATTTTTGGCTATTTAAACGTAAAGGAATGTCAAATGATTATTAAAGCAATTAATAATAGCGGTACAATATGATGATTGTACGGAGACCAATTCTGTTGTTAACTTGGTACTGTAAGCCTTATACCTAAACGCTCTAAACACTACAATCCGAAGTGATCACTTTGGTTTTCCTAAGCTAATTACATATATGTGTGCGTGCGCTAGTAGCTGCACCAATTATAAATGTAGCGATAATAATATGTATTGATAAAAGGCCACAATAATTATATCAATCGACCCGATGAATTAATAGAAAAGAATAAAATTATTGAACACTATTTCAAAGCTTGGCCGTCAATGCTTGATTTATATTTAACGATTAAGAGCGATTATATCAATCGGTCAGAAAAACAAAGGAATAAATAAAACCCCATTAGATCCTATCGTCCAGCTCAGTAGGGGAGATAAGAAGTACCTCTGGTGGAGGCGCCAGGCACCTGTAGCTAACTCAGGTACTGCAACGGTAACCCAATGGCCCCGAGGGTAAAACAGGCAGATGACTCGGTATAGCCCGGAGAAAAACTTGTAGTCCGGTGAGAAAACTGACCCGGAGATAGAACCCTACAATAACCCAATCCGCATTAGACAAAGCCCCCTTATTTCAATGGAAAAAAACTATAGCCCCCCTTGCATAAATATATATTTTCTTTATAAAACAAATCCCCCAAAAATTATCAAAGGACTTTCAATGACCATCAGTAAATAAAAGAAATACAGAAGGTACAAACAACTTGAATATGAAAAAAAGAGATAGGCACGAATCACCCCTAAAAAAATATAAACATCCCCAGATGATCAAAACTTAAGTCACATTAAAATAAAAAATCAGATGTGATAAAAGGAAATAGATAAGATAACTTATGGGATGCAAAGCAAATGGTGGTCAATGTAAAAAAGGTTAACACAGATAAGGCAATTAAATCGATAAATTAGACAAAAAAAATATCTGTAGCAATAATTACCTCGCTTTTGACGGAGGGTGGCTATAGAGTCGACGGTCTCGGTTTTGTAAGATGAGCTCGGAAGCCTCTGGAAATAATGGATAAGGGCCATTAGCATCATGGCGTCCACGTGCTTCACAAGCAATAGAAAAAAATTAATTCCAGAAAAAATGCTTACCTAAAGTCTATTCGAATTTCATTTACGCCGCATGAAAACAATAGCACGTGCTCGACAACAGCCAAGAGCGGGCCGTTTTGCATTCCTATTGGTGAATCGGTCATAAATCATTCGATACTCCGCCCAGTTATTTTGACCAGGGTCGAATTCAGTTTTCGCTGTGATTCCCCTGCTTGAAAAAGACGTTTTGTGTAAAGTAATTACAGTGTTTGTTCGAAATAATAGCTTATACTACTTCGTACGGTGAAATTATTGACAATTTATTACGTTTTAGATTAATTTCAGCATTTTTAGTTACACTTTTTTAATTATTTAGTAAAGTACGACCCTGTGCAATTCAGGCATACATGTGCTTTTGTTTACATCAGGCGTAAATGAAATTTGAATAGACTTTAGTGCAGTATGTAAATCCCGATAAATCGGTCGTGCCAAAACACAAATTAGTAACTCAACTCAATATATCCTGGAAGGGTAGTATAAAATGCAACACTCAAAAACGGAGTCGGTATGACTCCTTCCAAACCAATGGGTATTTCTAGAGAGCCCGGCATTCGTTTCAGTCAATTTGCCTTCCACGAAATAAGAGAAAAAAGACATCGAATCAGGGGAAAAAATTGTAGGGCCGAAAAATGCATAACGATTCGAACGAATCGATACGAGGAATAATTCTAAGATAATAAACGACTTAGTTCTCGTTTATTATGGTTGTAGAACGACGGCGGAAGCCACAATTAATGAGTTTAAATTAAATTTGTCAAGAAATACTAGGCTAAACAAAATGATAAACCTTTAAAGATCTAAATCGAAAGCAACAATTATGTGAAAATAGCCCATCACTATTCACTACTAGTCAGAGCTACCAACTGTACCAACCGAATATTGCGAACATTGCAGCATACCGCGTGGAAGGATAAATATCAGAGGTCCCAAAAAGTTATCAGAAGTTATCCAAAGTTATGAAATATTTAAACCGAAAATAAAATATGAATTTGACGGATCTAATGAAGTTTAAAAGCAAGTTTTATTAACACAATTCTTAAAAATATAGAACGGTTTGCTGGCCGGTCTACAGTAATGTAATATAAATTAAGCAGTTATACTAATAACATAATATCCAATTTTAGTGATTTGGTCAAACCTAAGCGATCTGTGCTGCGCTTGTCAATAAAAATAAAGTGCCTGACGGCTACGTAAGAGAAAGGGATGATCAAAACAGCTACTCAACGCCACAACACTCACAACAGTGTTATAAAAGCTAATACAAATATATTGTTAACCTATATTTAGAATAAAATTAATTCACATTAATAAATGCGGCAGCCTTAAGCTTATTGACAGCAAATCGAATCAATAAATTTAGAATTAATTAACCAAAGAGTATTGACCTCTTTTCAATAATTCTTACCGCAAAATGCAGCATTTTTTTGCTACATGCAGCATATAAAATAAAATTTAAAAATAGTTTACACTGGCCAAATCGGACTATTACAATGGATTGGAAAAGATGGAAATATTGAAAGGCCTGCCGATAGTCCAGATTTAACAAATTTGGCTATATTTCTCTGGAAAGAAGCTCAATTATACATAATGAAAAATACAAAATTCTGATTTATAAATAATAACCTCCAAATTTTTGACTAAATGAAGAAAATTTCTGATTTAAAAATATCTATTCCTACTTAAAGAGGAAGTTCTGGAGTTGTGCTTAATAATAATTTATTGCAGCTTTGTTGGAAATGTTCAGCATGCACTTTTCTAAAAAAGTTTCTTCATAATATTGTTGGAAGTATTCAATTGGGGTAAAGTCTGCTCTGCCTTATAAATTCCCTAGCACAACATTAAACTCTGGAACCTTATTTCCACTAAATGTACTACCATAACTTTCATTTCCCTCAAAAATGGCTCTTTGAAAAACGTCTTCCAGATGATTTTCTTCTGGACTACTATCGCTTTCAGGATCCTCATCAGAGAAGTTCAAACTCTTTCTCATCGTCAGCATCGTAAAAATCATTATTTCTGTCAACCGATTATCCGTGTAGCGATTTTTTTCTAAACAAACGTGACCAAGATCTATAGAGCCAGTGCCACATTGGTGTTCACCTACAAATAATTTTATGCGCATTTATTGGAAAAACTATATTTAGGTTTGTTGTTTTGTGAGTGAAATGTAATAACATGCCTTTGTTAAGTTAATTAGGAATTTAAATGAAGAAAAAACCACTATCCTCGAACCGGGCGGTTTCCTCTTGAATTCTATGCTTGTTGAGGCCATGAAGAACTTAATACTGTTGGCCGAGTCCAACCTCTGGCAACTTTAGGAAGAAAAGTAATAAGTTGAAAAATCACTGTACAGGTGGTGATGTCAGCAAATGAAATTTTCTTAGAAATAAATAAACAAATTATTATGTACACAAATGTGTGTCAGAGGTCCAAAGATGATGTAAAAATGTTAATTGAAAAGATTTAATAAATTTAACTTGTACTAACTCTTGTGATTAGATGCCCATGTTTACTATCACTGAAGCCAGGAGAAAGAGGACTTTCGTTCTAAAGAGTATTTCAATAAAATTTCGAGCCCGCGTTGCTAATTTTATTCTTTCTGTTCTACAACTTTCATTTGGAACATGTTTTCTATATCCAGAAGTAAAGCCGCACTAATTATGAGGAACAGGCCCCTTTAGAAGAAATATTTGTATTGAATAGATCAAATAGTGGTTTCTGCTACAATATTTGATATTTTATTTGGAGGGTCTTACTTAATTTAGTGCACTTTGCACTGATTACCTTAGTAGTCTCTTTCTGCAGTATTATTAAATTTGCTAATTCCTTTGACAAAATGCTTTTATATTATTTATTTTTAACCAACTAATTCATAATATGATCCATTTCAGGTGGTTCCCAGCTCAATTTGTGCGTTTACGGGTTAGTCAAGAGGACACGGTAGAAGACTGTTTGGCGGCTATCGCATCCGGCCGTCCGGTGTCGACGCAAATTCGTAGAAGAACTAGTATTTCCTTATTATCCAATGACCAAGTACGAACTAGTGTAGTGCGCGAACTAGTGCATACGGAACGGGATTTTGTCAAAGTGCTACGGGACGTATCGGAAGGTTATTTATCGGAGTGTAGAAAACGGAAGGATATGTTCACGGAGGAACAAATCGCAACAATATTTATAAATTTAGATGAAATACTCCAATTTCAAATAGGTTTTCTCAAAGACTTGGAGAACTGCATTAACTGGGACGCGCCGCATAAAAGTTGTGTTGGTGATTGCTTTTTGAAACATAGTGCAGGATTCAAAATGTACTCTGATTATTGCAATAGGTGAGATTCGTGTAAAGAAAATAGCACTGGATTCTTAGATTAAGTATATTTTTATACTCCTAGCTATATCCTTGAAATAATAATCTATTTAAGTAAATGTATTTAGAAATATATATGTTTGTTCTGAGAGTTATAATATTGCAAGAAATATTGCAGGCCCCAGATTTATCATTTTTCCAGGAACAACAAACAAATAAGGTACTTAATTGCGATAATAATATTAATTAGGTTGGCATTGAAAAACTGTATTGAGCAATATACCTATTTGCAATACAGGTAATTTAAAAAATCGAATATACAACCCAATACTCGTTACGGGAGCCGATTAACATTTAGCCTTAGGGGCTCTAAGCGCCACTACTTTGGTACTTTGAACTTCGACTTTAAACGCTCGTTAAATTAATCAGTGAGATTGAGCGAAGTTGAAAGTAGTGGCACTAAACCTATGATTGAAAAAATTCGCTACTCGCATCTCTAGACTTAGATTTAACCCTCACAGGTCTACAGTAGGTACTTTTGTTGTTATATGTATGTACGTAGCAATATTTGCACCTTCAGTATAATTTGTTTTTACTTTCAGTCATCCATTGGCAACGGCCGCATTGCAAGAGCTCTACCAATACAACAACTACAGCAAGTTCTTCGAAGCTTGTAGGTTGATGCGGGGCCTCATCGAAATTCCCGTCGACGGATACTTGTTAACCCCGGTCCAAAGAATATGTAAATATCCCCTTCAATTAGCTGAACTATTAAAATATACTCGCGCCGATCACGAAGACTATTCCAAAATACGAGAAGCTTTGGAGGTAATGCGCGGTGTTGCCATGTTAATAAACGAACGAAAACGAAGAATGGAAAGTTTAGAAAAATTGGCGGCGTGGCAACAAAGGGTGGATGGTTGGGAGGTAAGTAAATTAACGTCAGTGGCGGCTCGTGATAAACGTTAAAGGGAGGGCTCACAGGTCCGGACGCATTTCAATATCCCCCATGCATCTATGTTCATATAATTATAATAATTTCACTCCAGGTGGATTCGCACAGGGGCTCTATAATTTGAGGTCCGTGCCCGATTTAAAAACATAAGGGTAAAGGGTTGCTAGCGTTGCCTAGGTGACGTTAATAGCTCGTAACCATGGCATCATGGCAACGCAGATCAAACGTGAACGGCCGAGTTTTTTTCGTGCTGTCAAAACTGTTGTTTGTTTATTTATTGCTCCATTGAGTTTCAACCTTTTAGTAGTTTGTGAATTGTTTTTTGTGGTAAGACTTTCTTCCGACTTTCGGTGCTCCGTGCCTCCTCTGCATGGTCAATGGAAGCTCACACTGGATTCAGTATTTTTTCAGTAAGAAGAACTTTTCAATTTTCCTTGAATCAAAAAACGTTCTGCCATTGTTTTCATCAGCTGATGTTGACAGGTCGACTCAAACGAACTTCTTTGGAGCTCATACCGACGTTGCCAGCTCACTTTGGGGATTAGTAGAGCTGGGCGTTGAGATCGATATCTTTCATTTTGGTGCGTTATAGAGCTGGGCGCGATTATCGATACTCCTAACGAAGATTTCGTAAATATGAGTTCCAATGTTTGGAATTGCTATAAATGCCATACACCATGTGAATTAAAACCAAAAGATGAGAAAATTGATTTATTTGGCTGTCCCTGTGATACCTGTAAAAGAGTGGTCTGTGGGGAGTGTACTGGTTTATTGGCACTGAAAGCACGTTGTGCTGCCAGCCTATCGAGAAGAATGTTTTTCTTCTGTCCCGACTGTGCGTCAGCTATCAAGGAGCTACCGCACCTGAAAGTAGAACTGGAGGAACTTAGAAGTTTGGTTGAGTCAATTAAAAAAGATGTGACCAAAAACACCTCCTTTAATAGTAGTTTTGACACTAAATTTAAAGCTCTCAAATCACAGATTGGATCCTTTGAAAATTGCATAAATCCATCTGTACGTTGCCTCAGGCAGTTTCCAATGGCTCAGGGAGGAGTAATGCAGTCACAGTAGTAGAATAACCCATACCTAGGTTACCTACTATCGCAGTATCCGAGGCAATCACTAATGTGGTTGATCTTACAGCAAACATAGGCAGTTTTCATAATAACATAGATAATGGGATTGATATTTCTATTCCTTCAAATGCTGATGCCTGCATCTCTCCTGCCGCATATAACCCGACCTGACTGGCGCAATCTTTGAGGGTTTTTATTAAGCATGAACTTTCTCTACAAATCAATGAAATTAACCAGCGTATCAACATACTAAACGATACAAATGTCGAAATGGTTAACATGCTCTCCAAGATGCCTCCCAAACCTAATATGATGGCAGGAAGAGGTACAAAGGTCACACTTCAGGCTCGCACTGGTGGAAACTCGGCTACTGAGTCTCCAACGGAGAATGTATCCTTAAAGGTAGCGTCACCCAAACTGCCCTCACTAAAGAACTCGCAACCAATGATCAACTATGTAACTCGCAATCGTTCCTGGATTTTTCTATCAGGACGGGTGAGGAGCATTATGCCCCAGGTATTGGACTCAGGGATTTATCCCAAAGGTGTGGCTGCAAGAAGGTTTTTCAACCAACGGCGCCGATTTTTCAACAAAAAGAAGTAACAGCTCCCAATAAGTTTAATAATGTTATATTACACCTTAATATTCAGTTACTGCGTTCAAAGGTACACGAATTAGGTATTCCTTACGACTAATCCTAGTATTAGAATCCTCTGTCTTAATGAACACTGGTTGTCCGAAAGGAAGATAGGTGTGACACATATACAAGGCTCTAATCTGATCTCTAAATTTTGTAGGGCAGACAGGTCGCATGGAGGGGTGTGTATATTTGCTCATGAATCAGTAAAGTGTGAGCCTATTGGTGTTGCGCCCCCGGGAGTTGTGTGTGAGTTGGATTTCGAGGCTGCTGGTATTAGGTATGATGAATCTCTGATTTATACTATATATCGGTCTCCATCAGGTAACTTTGTGACAATGTCCATGAATGGTTGGAAGATTTTCTGACTGGACTAACTATTACTGATAAATACATTTATCACTGGTAACTTTAATGGAAGGTTTAACCCTAGCCAGAGTCAGTCTCGTAGACTGACTCTTCTCCAGTTTTGGATTTAATCCATCAATAAAAGAGCCCACCAGGGGTAAAAATTCCCTGGATAATGTTTTTACAAATATGCCTGGATCCTCATATGTGGCTACTGTTAGTGATGTCTTTCTGTCAGACCATCTGGGTATTTTCTTTCAATTCAAGCCGGGTTCATTCAGAGTGGGTGAGGCTGCCCGTGTCCGCTATCGTCCTATAACAGACTTGGGTTTACTGAATTTCTACAACTCAGAGGAGACAATAAGTTGGGATCATATGTTTGGTTCTGATGATGTTCATGCCTCCTTCACATGCTCTGTGGATACCTTTATTGATGCCTACCTTGGTTCTTTTGAGTTGAAATCCAAATCAGTTAACACAGCCAGGAGCTCATGGGCGTCTAAGTGGTTTTACAATTCTCTGAGAGAAATGAGGGATAGATTTTGCCTTTTAAGGCAGGTTAACCAGAAGGATCCCGGCTTGGTGTCTGTTGAAACTGTGCGGAACTACCGCGCTGATTATCACAGGAAGATTCAAGTGAATAAAGTGGAGGCAAATGATAAATTTATAAATCAAGCTAGTAATCCGTCTCAGGCTATGTGGAAAGTCATAAAAGCTTTCAACAGTAACATTAAAGAGATGATACCAAGCCAAATAAATGCTTGTCATTTTAATGAGGCATTTGTTAATGCTCCAACCACCTTAAAACAATCGCTGCATCCGCCTTCTAGAAGCCCTTTGACCTATTTGACTAGTAATTGTGGTCCTGACTTTGCTTTTTGTGAAGTGACTTATACTCAGGTTCGCCTGGTGATTGATTCCATGAGCAACAGTCCAAGCAGAGACCCATTTGAGTTAATATGCAGCTCATTAAAACTATTGATTGTGTAGAGCATATTATACTTCTTCAGAAGCTCGCTTACTACAGATTTGACAATATCATACTGGACTAGGAACAACGGCTTTTTGGTGCCGCAGTGTCAGAGGCTTTACAGATCCCTTAATGGCACATCTTATTATGGGATACAGTGTTTCAATGTGTTGCCTGTCTCCGTTAAGGATCTGCCCCTTACTGCATTCAAGGTCAAGATTAAGGAGTATTTAATTAAAAACGCCTTTTACTCATTTGAGGATTACCTCCAGTCCAACTTTACTGACCTCCTGTAACCTCACTATTTATGTCTTGTGTTCTGTGTTGTTCTTAGTTGCATTATTAGTTTTGAGTATTTTTTTAGATGTGAATAATTCTTGTTAGTCATAAGTTTTATTGTATTTTTCAGGGTATTGCCTTTTATATTTTTTGACTTGTGTTAAGAGTACTTTACTTGTTAACACTAATAGATAAATAAATACATTCTTGGAGCCCTATACCTTGACAAGGCAACTCGCGGATGCTGTGACAGTATCGCTACATTCCATGCCATATTTCACCTTTCGAATGGCCCTCCGCTCGCTACCGCTCGCTACGGGGGCTCAAGAAAAGGAAACTAACCAGGTGCTAACCCAATCTAACCCAAGACATACCCAAAAACAAGAAAAAAACAGTTTAGAAATATAACCTTAAAAAAAAGTTTAAAACAGCGATGGGGTTTGAACTCGAGTCGCCGAAGTGAAGGCTAGTCGTGCAAACCCCTAGACCACCAGGGCACATACAAACGATTGGTTGCATCACGAAGACATGACGCGCAGGTGCGCGCGCACGAATGGAATGTAGCGATAAAGTCACAGCATCCGCGACTGACAAGGCATAGGGAAAAATAGGTTTGTTCGGTAACTAAATCTCCAATAGCACTCTAGCGCCCTCCGTTACCGGCCGCCACTGATTGAGGTGGGTGCGAGGCTTTATAATATATTTTATCTAATACCCATGTCCTGTATTTTTTTATAGGGTGAAGATCTTATTGAAATGAGTTCGCAATTGATTCGACAAGGAGAAGTGGTTAGAGTTACGACGGGAATGTGGACTAATAATATTACGCTTTTCCTATTCGACCATCAAATTGTTTATTGTAAAAAGGTACGTTAAGGTATATTCAACTCGATTCCATTAGTTCACTAGTATTTAAATAAGAATGTTGAAAGCAATGCTGTGGAAAAATGTAGTACTAATAATTGTCTCCTACTCAACATTTTAAAGATCATAGTCGTCTGTATGTTCCAACAAAGGACCGGTATATTGAGCTGGTGAGCTCACCCAGTTAAAATTTTACCAACATTTTTGCACAAAGCATTTTAAGATAAATGCATTAAATGGTTGAAGTGTCTACCATTTTGTAAGATCCAAGCGTCAATTTCCTTACATTACTTAAAATTAATGGGGCAAATCTACGGAATGAGTGTAGGATTGCTGCTGATGCACTATAAATATCCGTCTTGGCGGTGCCCCACAAAAAAAGTCCATTGTTTTGCCGGCTACCAAGATAGACGCTAAAAAATAAATAAATAGCCATATATATCCAACAGACCCACGGGCAGGAAAAAAAAATTACAGGAAATTCAAATAGGTATGTATATGACGAGAGGAAGTAAAATCCTACATATGACATACTATTGCTAACAGCAAATTATAACGTAAATACATAACACTAACAAACTAAAGGGGGCAACCAGACGCCTCTCGCAGGTATCTCAAAACAGTTGGTAAGTTGTCGAAGTTTATGTCGCAAAAAGCGGAAATGCTATTAAAATTGTGACACATTTTGTAAATTGGACTTTGGGATATATTTGACCTCGCAAGCGAAAAAGTAGGTCCATGGCTGGCACCACTGTGGGGTACGTGAAATGATAGGCGTTCCAACATAAATGGACAGTGGATTTTAAAGGAAAGAAGCTTATGGAGAAATGAAAGTGACTGAGAGTCGCGACGAACCGCCAAAGGCAACTCTGCAAACCTCGACAGGATAAGGTCATGGTTCAGACCCCGCTGAAGATAACTGCCATCTTCCCTGAACATTAAATATTTCAGGAAGCGCCTCTGAATTGACTCGACTGAGTAAGCGTAGCAGTTGTATGTAGGGGACCAAACAATGGAACTGTAGTCCAACTTTGATCTCAGGAAGGAGTAATACAAGAGCTTACGGGTGGATACATTTGAAAAGTGTTTGCAAGTTCTCAGTATAAAACCCAATGCTCTAGAAGCGTTAGTGACCATCTGAACGATATGACTGGTGAAACAGAATTTCTCATCGAAAACGACACCTAGATCACTCACCGCAGGCGCAGTGCGTCTAATCAAGGTGGAATCATTTATGGTGTAATTAAAAAAGAGTTGGATTTTTAAATCGAGAGTAGAAAACAACATTGAACATTAAAGATGTTTAAGCGAAGTATGTTAGCCACGCACTACCTACTGACCGTATCAATACTGGCTTGAAGAGACACGTGGTCCTCGAATGCATCGATGCGGTGGAACATTTTCAGATCGTCCTCATACTCGAGAGAACTGCAGTCTATCAGAGAGACAAATCGTTTGCAACACGTTTTTCCTATTGATGATAGCAAGCAAGGGAAGATTTTAATTAAAAACAAGCCTAACACCGGAGGGTCGTGTTTGCAATGCCCGGCTCCGGGAGTGGAGTCGTAGAGCGCCACCAGTTCTTCCCATTTAAACTGGAAAAGCTCCAGTGTTGTTGTACGAGGTTGTTAGGCACGCTTATCAAACAAAGAAACTCAATCTTAACTTAACAAGAAAACACAATCTAAATTTACGGATCAATTTATTAGCTTCTAGGTTTTTTTTTTTCAACAGCAACAATCTTACAGTGAAATTTTTGCAGCTTAAAGGCGACAAGGATTTTTATTTATAAGTATAATTTAGATAAATAAATAAATAAATATGTATTATATATTATGTAAATTGTTGTATCTAACAGGCGAAGGAATGTCAAAGACTATTAAGTAAGTAATAATAATGGTACAATATGAGGATTGTACGGAGACCAATTCTGTTGTTAACTCGGTACTGTATGCCTTACTACTAAATGCCCTAAACACTACAATCCGAAGTGATCACTTTGGTTTACCTAAGCTGGTTACATATATGTATACGTGCGCTAGTAGCTGCACCAATTATAAATGCAGTGATAATAATATGTAGTGATAAACGGCCACAATAATTATATCAATTGACCCGATGAATGAATAAAAAGAATAAAATTATTGAAAACTATCTTAAAGTTCGGCTATCAATGCTTGCTTTATATTTAGAAAAAAAAAGAAGACTAAGAGCGACTATATCAATCGGTCAGAAAAATAAATGAATAAATAAACTACAGCTTCTGTACGATACCCTGTTAGATCATGTCGTCGTGCTCAAAAGGGGAGGTAGGAAGTACCCCTGGTGAATGCGCCGGGCACTGTAGGTACTGCTATGACACTGGCCCCGAGGGCAGAACTAGCAGAGGAAGCCTCTAGCCTCTAGTGCAGTATTTAAATCCCGATAAGTCGGTCGTGTCAAAACACAAACTAGAAACCAACAAAATATCCCAAAAAGGGCAGTATAAAATACAATACTAAATGTTGAGTCACTATGACTGCACTAAAGCAAACCTTCTTTTCACCTCGAAGGGTATTTCTAGAAGAACTCTCTATTCGTTTCAGTCAATTTGCCTTTCCACTACCACCAGATTAGAAAAAAAGAACGTCGAAACAAGAAGTGATAGAGCTGAAAAATGCGTTTATTATGGTGGTAAAACGAAATTAAATTGTTCAAGAAATACTAGAAAATGTTCCCGAACAAAATGATAAACTTTTAAAAATCTAAACCGACAGCAGCAGTTATGGAAAATAGCCCATTCCTACTACCCAATGCTGCCAACAGTACCATCCGAATATTGCGAACATTGCACTGGAAAAATAAAACAGAGGTCTCAAAAAGTTCTCAGAAATGATCAGCCGGTGGCTGGAATTAAGCAACCGGGGGTCCCAAAAAGTTATGAAATATTCAAACCGAAAATAAAATATGAATTTGACGGATCTAATGAGACTTTACAGTAGGCTTTATTAACACAATTCTTAAAAATATAGAGCGGTTTGGTGACTGTTCTACGGTAATGTAATATAAATTAAGCAAAGTTATACTAATAACATAATATCCTATTTTAGTAATTTGATCAAACCTAAGCGATCTGTGGTTCGCTTATCAACTAAAATAAATATGGTCACAAAGTGCCTGAGGGCTACATAAGAGAAAGGGATGATCAAAATGGCTACTCAAGGCCACAACAGTGTTATAAAAGCTAATACAAATACATCGTTAACCTATATTTAGAATAAAATTAATTTACATTAATAAATGCGGCAACCTAAACCTTATTGACAGCAAATCGAATCAATAAATTTAGAATTAATTAACCGAAGAGTATTGACCTCTTTTCAATAATTCTTACCGCAAAATGCAGCATTTTTTTGCTAAATGCTAAATTAAATTTAAAAATATTTTACACTGGCCAAATCGGACTGTTACACCTTGATGAATATGTTGAACAGCAGTGGCCCCGGGTTGAACCCTTGGGGGACAGCCGACGTCGGTACAAAAGGTTCCGATGTAAAACCCTCGATTTCAACAAATTGACGACAATTAAAGAGGTAAGATTCCAATACTAAGATAAGTTTGTTAGAGAAACCGACCTGGTCAGATGCCTTTCGGAGTAAAATGTGATGATTAATTTCGTCAAAAGCTTTGCAAAAGTCTGTGTAAATAACATCGACTTGACTTCTGCTGTTAAGGGCGTCGCAAGTATTAGAGGAGAAAGAGCAGAGATTAGTCATACATGATCTTCTGGAAAAAAGCCTGTTGATGAACTGACAATCTGTTACGTATTTTGAAGAATAGGTATTTCTGCAAGAAAATCTCTAGCACCTTGGAAAAGGTGCATAATATGGAAATGCAACGATAATTTTCTACTAGATATAGATCGTCTTTTTTGAGAATAGGGCAAACCCTGGCAATCTTCCAAACCTCCGGAAACACACCTGTGCTTAAGATCAAGCGTAAAATGTGAAAAAGAGGAGCACTCATGACATAGGAACAGTCTCTCACCAAAAAACTGGGAATTTCGTCCGGCCCATGTGTTGATTTATTTTTTAACATTTTGAAAGTCGTCATTACGTCCTCGGAAGTGACTGTGGGAATGTCAATTAGATCACACTCGAAGCGTTCCGTTTGAGCGCACAAATCGACGTGCTCGGATCGTCTATAGACACTTCCAAAAAAGTCAGCAAAGGCAGATACGATGTTATGAGGCCCATTTGCGTAGTTCATAGTGACCGGGGTGCAAGACTGAGCCTTTTTATTACCAACGAAAGAGCAAAAATTTTAGGAGCTGTTGTTTATATTTCGCTCAGCAATCCCTATGAAGTCCTTATAGTTCTCCTCCTGAGTTAGGGATTTAATTAGCCTACGCAAAGAACTACACTTTGCCTGGTAAAAGTTGACGCAATTTTTCTTTCCTAAAAATGTTGTCAATCAATTCTCTTGAAAACCAAGATGGAAAACGCATTCTTCTAGGTAGCTTAAGAGGTGTACAGACAGCAAAGTTATTATTAAGAATCTCATAGAAAGACTGGCATGCGCTACTAACGTCAGGAGATTCAAGAAGGCGAGCCCAGTCAGTGTGCAACAGCCATGCATACAACCTCAGATAATCAGCTTTACGAAAGTTGAAGCGGGGTGGTTGAGCGCTGTCCACAGGAAAGTTGACGGCATGAGGAAGTACCGCCTGAAAATCAAAAGACAGAGCAGGATGATGTGGATCCTCTTCGGCCAGAAGTACATCATTATGAGCTACATTAACCGCAAAGTTGGCAAAAACAAGGTCAAGGAAACGATTTTTTAAATTTGGGACATTATTATACTGTTTAAGGCTGAGGAACTCGCTGAGGTTTAGTAAACCTTTGTGTCTGAGACCAAAAGGAACAGAGGCTGAAAAAGAGGGAATGTTGAAGTCACCCAGAAAAATTAAGTTTTTAGTATATAATAAATACGTAAAATACAAAATAATTTAAAGTGAACTTACAACCTAAGAAGTCTATATTTGGCACGGTGTTATTGATACTTGAAAGATCCAGTAGTTTAGAACCAAGTCTATTGTGATTGTGAAGACCGAGCATGACTCCCCGCCCCTAGATTCGTCCATGCGGTCTGTTCTATCAGAGCGGTATATGATATATGAGTCTGGAAAAAGTTATGAGTCAAGGATATGCGGCTGGAGCCAGGACTGGGTGACAGCAATGACGTCATAATCTGAGGATACCACGCAACTGTAAAATCTATGGGTCTTAGTACCTAGACCCCTGACATTCTGATAGCAGCAGGTTGTCGTTAGTTGAGGTGGTAAAGGATCCCGGTTTTTTGCAATTATTATTGGAATAGAAAAAATAAGAAATACACATAATTTATATTGTTTTTGTCTTTAGCTGCATTGAGCTTAAGCCACATCTATTTCTGATAAAGTTTAGAATATGATTAGTAGGTCTAATAGTAAAGTCAAGTCCCAAAACTCCAAAAGCATGGCCCCATTTAAGTGCTTTTTTTAATTCTTACTCAAATATCATGAAAAACTCTACTATGAAGCAATATTTTGGGGATAATAAACATAAAAAACTAAAAGCATGGATTATTATACTACTGTCGGATTGGTTGTGTCAATTAGGCATAGGGATAAATAAAAAAAAAGATTATTAAAACATTTTAGTTATGAATTAGGTAGGTAACGAATACAAAAGCTAGAGAAATTATCTAAACAAAAATTGAATTTTTATAAAAAAAAAACAGATCAAGAGCAATAGGAATAATATGAAGAAAATATATAAAACCATAACTATAAATTCAAAAAAGAAAAACATAAATTCTGATTTCAATCTTGTAGATGATCCAGGGGGAGGGGGAGGGGGAGTGTTATATAATATTATTAGAATTATAGGAAACATATTACCCTTCTGCTAATGTAACTTTAATTTATGTAAACTAGTGAATTCACTAAATTGAATATTACCTATCTATTTATCTATCCATCGTGTTTTGTTTTAATTATTTATTTTTAATAATATATTTTCTTTTTACAGGATATTCTTAAGAGAAACACCTATGTATATAAAGGACGAATCTGCCTCGACGCTAGTGAAGTAATTGATGTACCTGATGGCAAAGGTAAATTAATTAGAATATCACATAATCATCCCGACAATGAAGATCTCGAAAATAATGTTGGGTATTTTTGACATTCGTATTGCCAAAAGTAATGTTTTATTTCAGATTCGAATTTAAACGTAAGCGTTCGGCATGCCATTAAGCTATTGGACGGAGCGCGGGATAAATGGTTTATATTTTGCTGTCGCTCGGCCAGGGAAAAGCAGAGGTGGTTGGAGGCTTTCGACGAGGAACGGCGTCTGGTGGCTCAAGATAAGGACGATGGTTTGGAGCTGCCACCTGCGGCGCGGCATCTGGCAAAGGTGGCCGCATGTAGGCAAAAGAGGCCGCCTCGGAAACTAAGACGTATGTTTTTATTTATTAAAACAGGTAAAGGGAAAGAACAAGGAGTGTCATATCTTTAAAAAAGTCATCTAATAGTAGCGACTTATCTTACGCGGAGATCTCTTTTTTCTTTGAGTAAAAAGAAAAATTACAATTTTCTCAAAACAAGGCCCATGTGACTCCTTGTTTTTCCTCTATCCCTCATTTATACTGACTTATTTTGTGCCTATTGCTCATATTTATTCCCGATTATTGTGTGACTGTCATACCTTGTCTTATCTTTATTTTTGTGTTAATGTTACTGTGTGCCGTACTTTTTCTTAACTAGCTCTAATCAATAACAATGTAAAATATATATTGTGAAGTTGGCATAGTAAAGTACAAGCAAGAATTATTGGCTACAATAGTTGGAGAGAAAATTAAGGGCATATCAATTACTTCTTATACTATTGCATAAGGATTCTACATATACGCCTCAATTAAGCGACGAATCAAAGATCACGCCCAACAGCCTTGCCGAGGTCGCTGTCATTATTTTAGGGTTAAAAACTGGCCAAAGCACAGCAGAATACCTTAGTGAAAATGCAAGTCTCCCATGTCTCCTTTAATGAGGTAAGGCAGAAGATTGATGAAATAAAGCCAAGCAAAAGCAAGGATTGCTATGACATCAATGCAAAAATAATAAAAGCTCTGAAAAATCTCATCTTGGTCCCTTTGACAAAACTTATAAACCAGGCTATTGACTGTAATGTGTTTCCTCAGGTGCTGAAAACTGCCAAGATTGTACCCATTTATAAGAACAAAGGATCCAATGATGAATGCTCAAATTATCGACCTATTTCCCTCCTACCAATTTTATAAAAAATCTTTGAATTGGTCTTGAAAAAACAAATAAGTGCACATTTTGAACAAAACAATCTCTTCTTTCAAAATCAGTTTGGTTTTAGAAACAAAAGGAGCACTACCCTAGCCATTGACTGTTTTGTTAGACATGTTTTGGGGGGTTTTGAGGAGGGACTTGATACTTACTCCTCATGTCTGGACTTGACGAAAGCTTTTGACTGCGTCTCACATAATATCCTTCTTTCCAAACCACCCCACTATGTTTTTCAGGCAGAGAGTATTCAATTAATAACCTCATACCTGTCGGACCGCACACAGTCAATGGTATTATTTCGACTCCACGCATGGTGAGATATGGAGTTCCCAAGGATCGGTCCTAGAGCCTATCCTATTTCTTATTTTTATGAATGACCTTGCCTACCTACACGGAATAGAGGGGCTAATCCTTTTTGCAGATGATACCACTATTTTTACACCCTACCACACATCCCAAATAGATGTTTCTGGAATTAAAGACGCTACTGTGACCATCGAAAACTGGTTTCTTGCAAATAAACTGTGCCTGAATGGGGAAAAAACACAGTCCATAAATTTCAGCCTGAGGAGGAACAAAGTAGACCACCGTTTGCTGGAGTACTGCTCTGATGAGGTAAAATTTTTTGGTGTCTTCTTGAGCTCAACAATGACATAGGAGTGTCATATTCAGCAGCTTTATAGCAGACTCTCTAAGGATGTGTTTCCAAAAGGAGTGTACTAGCAGCGTATCATGGCTACTTCAGCTTCGTCATGGGCTATGCGATTCTCGAATTGGGTCATTCCCCTTATGCCATCAAAGTATTTAAATTACCAAGAAGGTGCATAAGGCTAATGGCTGGGTTGGGCTACCGAGAGGACTGTCGTCAGGCCTTCGTGGACCTACAGATATTGACGCTCTCCAGTGCTTACCTCTTACAATGCATAATGTATGTTAGGCAGAACTTGCCACTATTTCAAGCACACCAAGAGGTTCATAGCTATCCCACCAGAAACAAAGTAAATTTAGTTTTAAGTCAGTTTCGCCTCACAAGGTCCAGAAATGGCACTAATTTCTATGAACTAAATTTTTTCAATTCCCTACCCCAGCATATTAGACTATTAAATGACAAAGAGTTTAAAAGGTTTTATCTACTTAGCAAAGCTTTTTATGACTTTGAGGAGTATTTTCAGGGCTGCTCTAATCTGGCGTCTTTTTAGTGTGTTTTTTTATACTCTGTAAATAAACCTTAAATTTAATGTTTAGTTTTTGTATTTTAAAATTTTAGAACTATGATAATACTGCTTTTATTGATTTTATGATTGTGTATCCAATCCTTTTTTGACGTGTAAAAGTGCTGTATGTATGGAGTTTACCAATAAATATTCTATTCTATTCCATTCTATTCTATAGTACTATCCTGACGACCTGATGAAAAAATAATGGTTGTCTTCTCTTTATTGAGGACTAGATTATTATTAACTGACCAATCGTTTACCAAGGTATACATGAACTCTGCCTGGGACTTTAGAGAAGGTATGTTTGAATTTATGCCTAGGGGATTCGTGTCATTGGCATACCAGACAGGGAAAGTACTGGAATCACCCCTCTCCAGGTAGTTGAATATATTATTTACGAAAAACAGCGGGCCCAGCACCGAACCGTGAGGCACACCTTGTTTGAGTCTTCTGGGCAGACTCTTATTATCATTGATGATGACCTGTTGAAATCGGTCGTTGAGGTATGAGGCAAAAAGTTATAATGGTTTGTTTCTAGTTCAATATCTTGTTAGTTTGCCCAGCAAAAGTTGATGATGCACAGTGTCAAAAGCCCTAGAAAAATCTATCATTAGGCCCAAGGGGTGTTTTCTGTTATCATGAGCTTCCACAATCTTAGTCAAAAAAGAACAGACTCAATGCTTCTGCCCTTAACAAAACCATGTCACAGTTTATACCGTCGGATTCGTGTACGGTATAAACTGTGACCATGTTGTGCAAGTCCATACTTATTAAAGAAAGTTTAACTGATCCATCAAATTCATTTCATATAGTTTTGAGATACTTGGTAAAAGACTGATGGCTAGATAGTTACTATAGCTGTGTGGGTCACCTTTCTTAAAAATAGGAATGACCGTTGCTAGTTTCAATTTGCTGGAAAAAAGCTCCTTCTTCATAAGATAAATTGATTAAGAATGTTAGTACTTAGTTTAAGTGCATTTGATAGAAATCCATACTTATTATGATGAGACAAACTATCGGCCTATATCCCTGCTGCCGATATTCTCGAAGGTATTTGAGTCTTCCAAATAAATGCATACTTTGAGGACACTAACCTTTTTATTCAAAGCCAATTTGGCTTTAGAAATGGCAGGCCAACCACACTTGCGGTGGGGGGTCTTATGGGATTTGTGAGGGAGGGATTGGAGAGGGATCTGGACACATATGCCTCATTCTTTGAGTTGACAAAGGCATTCGATTGTGTCTCCTTTGAGATACTTTCTTACTGCAATTTTCACCCGAGTAGTATTGCCTTTTTATTTATTTATTTATTTATTTATTTACGTATAAAAATACATTTTAAGTTTAAACAGTAAACACTACTTATACCTAGGAATTAACTAACCTCAAATATTATTCTTTGTGCAAGAGCTTTAAATTTAACTTTGGAAACAGCAAGATCCAACCTAACACAGAACTTATTAACATTTCTAGCCATCCTATTAACAGGACAATATTGCAAATACAAAGTACGACAATACGGCACATGAAGAAGGTCATGACTTCGTGTATTGAACTGAGGAACTCTAATAGAAAATAACTTAGTGCATTCAATGCTACAAATGATGTTGTAAAGAACCTTGTAAACAAAGAATACATCGAAGTATGCCCTTCTATTTGCAAGAGTGGACATGCCCAAATATGACATGATCTGGTCCTGTGATAAAATTATATTGTTCCTTGTTAAAACATATCGCGCAAATTTTAAAAATTTATTTTGAACGGCTTCAAGTCTATCAATGTGAATTTGGTAATATGGAGCCCAAATTATAGAAGAGCACTCCAATATAGACCTAACATAAGATATGTACAATGTTTTAACAGCATGTACATTTTTAAAGTCTTTACAGATTCGTTTGATAAATCCTAACATCCTATTAGCTTTGTTTATAATGTTTTCATAATGATTACAAAATGTCAGCTTGGAGTCAAGATATACTCCTAAGTCTTTTACAACGCACTCAGTCCTAAGCAAATTATGGCCAATACTGTAAAGAGGTGCATACATGGAACTAAGAGACCTAGTAAATTGGACTGCACAACATTTGTCAATATTTAATGACATATCATTATCTGAGCACCAAGAAGATACTATAGAAATATCACTCTGCAAAATTGCCATGTCCTGAGAACTCTTAATACTGGCATACAACTTCATGTCATCAGCAAAAAGCAAGTATTTGGAAGACAACTGGTCACCAAGATCATTAATAAAGAGGCTGAAGAGAAGGGGGCCCAGGTGAGATCCCTGGGAACCCCAGATGTTGTTAAAAAAGGAGGAGAGAAGTAACCATCAACCTTAACCAGTTGCTGTCTTCCATCCAAATATGAGGTCAGCCAAGAAAGCAATCCACCCGTAATACCATAACCTAAAAGCTTAGATAGTAAAATTGAGTGATTCACCCTATCAAATGCCTTGCTAAAGTCCGTGTAAATAGCATGTATTTCCGCGCCCATATCAAAAGAATCAGCAATGCAAGTAACATATTCCAACAGATTGGTGTCTACTGATCTACCTGAAATAAACCCATGTTGTTGATTAACAATTATTTCTTTGAAACAGTTCAGAGATTTTTCAACTATATGTTCAAATAGTTTTGGAATTGCTGAAATAATACTAATGGGTCGGTAATTTTTCACATCACTTTTGCTGCCAGTCTTATCAATGGGTGTAACATGTGATATCTTCCATATTTTCGGGAAAAACCCAGAAGCGAGGGACTGCCTAAATAAATAGTATAGAGGCAAATATAAGGAATGAGCACAACATTTTAACACGGAATTGGGAATCCCATCCGGTCCAGCACCCTTACTAGTATCAAGTTCAGTTAGTACCTTTTGGATTTCAGAAGGGGAGATGACAACACTAGAAATAGAGCAAAATTTGGAAAACTGAAAGTTTGCCTCACTGTCGACCAATTTCCTACGGTTAAAAACTGAAGAGAAATGGTTTGCAAAAAGGTTAGCAATACTTTGACCCGAGTCTGCCTTTTCCAAATTGTATTGCATTTGCTTAGGGACTGTGCCCTGATTTGATTTTGACTTTACATATTTCCAGAAAAATTTAGAGTTACTGTTTATTGAGTTTTCGACATTAACAATATACCGATTATAACAATTTCGGGTCAGCTTACACTGTTGTCTTAAACAATTATAGTCTGAATAGTTTTGGTAACTGTTAACCTGCTTGTACTTTTTATGAGCAAGCTTTTTCCTGAAAATTATTGCTTTCAGTTCTGGAGTAAACCACTGTGGAAAGTTAGAGTCAAAAAGGCATTGCTTTAGAGGTACAAACAGATTAAAACAGTTTTGAACCACAGAATAAAAATTTTCCACTGCTACATCTAAATTATCATTAAGGATTGAGTGCCAGTTAAAGGATATAAAGTAATTATTAATTAAATTAAAATCAGCATTTTTAAAGTCATAATAAGAGTAATTAGCAGGCTTTAAATAAATATTCCTGGAACCTATCACTATGCTTAATGGCGGATGATAAGGGTCACTAGCGACTAAACCCTTAGTTCTTTTTAATGAATGGATTTCGAAATTTGTAAAACAAAGATCAAGGATACCTGAGTGAGAATTCATCACACCATTAAACTGAGATAGACCCAGAAACGAAACAGTATCGCAGAGTAGGATTGACTTGGGTGATTTTAAATTGCCTGGTATCAGACCACTTTGATGATCACTTAAGGACCACACAATCTCAGATAGGTTATAATCACCCACCACAAGTACATTTTCAAAGGTATCACAGGCTTTTGAAACTGAATTTAGGTGTAGCTCGTATACTTCTGTATCCATAGATGGAGGGATATATATGCATCCAACGCAATACGTTTTGTCACCAACTGTCACTGAGATCCAAACCTCTTCCAGAGTGCTGTCACCGATAGTCAAGCGACTAGATTTTAGGTTACTATTAACTGCCAGAAGTACACCACCACGACTACGCTTAAGGCTATTGATAGCACTTCTATCAGTTCTGTAGACAGCATAGCTAGCACCAAACATTTCCGAGTCATTTACACCCGAATCCAAACCTGTTTCCGTCAGGGCAATAACCATTTAATCTTCAGTAGTCACAGAACACAGAAATTCAACAAGTTTGGTTCTAAGCCCATTGACATTTTGGTATAAGATGGGAAGCTGCTCTATTGTCGTTGATTGCCCTCTGCTGCTGGACGAAAATTTCCGGAACTATTTGCATAGAAACGGCGAGGCTTAAATTCCTTAACAGCTGTTCCAGCAGGCCAAAGATTAGGATCCAGTAATCCCTTCAACAAAGATTCCTTTACACCCAACTTGAAAGATGCTACATCCTCATTTCTTTCCAAAAGGGTAACTTTTACGTCAATTATACTCAGCTGATCCTTACTTACATGCACATCAACCATATGTGTCCTTTAAACAGAATACTTCAGGTAACCTTCCCCTCAGGCATGGAGTCCCGCAGGGCTCAGTATTGGGCCCTCTACTCTTCCTGATTTACATTAATCATCTGCCTTGCTTTGCTGCTGCTTCTCCTCAACGCGAGTTGATACTTTTTGCCGATGACACTACCAACCTGCAACGTTACCACACCTCTGAACCCCTGGAAGTCTTAACACATGATATGCAGCTAAAAATACAAGACTGGTTTATAGCCAACCAGCTTAGTACCAATGCAGCTAAAACACAAAACATCAATTTTTCTCTTAGAAGAAGGCTACAGGTCTTGCCTAGTGAAGAGTCGGTCAAATTTCTGGGAATTTTACTAGATCTTGGCTCAACCTGGGATACACACGCCAACCAGCTCTCTTCCTAGCTCTCCAGAATAACCTATCTTGTTAGGCACTTAAGTAATCTTGTTACAAAAGATGTTTTAATGGCAGCATATCATGGCTATTTTGTTTCCAATATGTTCTACGCAGTTTTGAATTGGGGACACTCACTGCATTCTGCTAGGGTCTTTGGACATCAGGGAAGATATATTCGTATATTGGCGGGACTAAAATATAGGGATTGCTGTCGGATGTGCTTCCAAGAGTTAAATATTTTTACTTTTCTATCCATCTACATTCTGGCTTGCCTCACCTATGTTAGGGAAAATATTTCACAGTACACCACTCATCATGAGGTACACAGAATATGCTACTCGAAGTAACTCGAACATAGTGCCTGACTTCCACAGGCTTGCAAGAACTCGTAGGGGCACTGACCAGTGACCATTTTGGAGTTTTGTTTTTGAATGTCTTGCCTGAACATGTGAGAGAGCTCAATGGGGTTGCCTTTAAATCTATAGTTAAGAAGTATCTCATCAAAAAAGCATTTTACTCAACAGGAGTATCTCAAAAATAATTTTAATGATGTGTGATGTTTATTTTAAATAGTATTGTTCTATATATTGACTAATTGTATATTTGTATATATTGTATTACCATTTTTCCTGACTTGTAAGAGCGCTGTTGTGCAATTATTACCAATAAATATCTATCTATCTATTAAAGAAAGTTTAACTGATCCTTCAAATTCATTTCATATTGTTTTGAGATACTTGGTAAAAGACTGATGGCTAGATAGTTACTATAGCTGTTTGGGTCACCTTTCTTAAAAATAGGAATGACCGTTGCTGGTTTCAATTTGCTGGAAAAAGCTCCTTCTTCATAAAATAAATTGATTAAAATATTAGTACTTGTTTAATTATTATTTCCATTGCTTTCAGATGGTAACCTCAAACAACAGAGCGGATATATAGGATCTTCTATGTTACAACTCAATGTTGCTTCGTCAAATTCGCACTCGCTTTTAGGACGTAAAATGGCTACGTGGTTTAATTTCGGCGCAGGGAAAAAATCACGTCATCAGGACGTTTCGTAAGGCAAACTGTTTTCCTGTAATAGGACGGGTCACTCGTTGAGGCAGTTATACTGTAAATAGTCTGTCAAATATAGTAAGTTAAAAACGAATGTTGCTTGGGACAAATAAGACTTATGCTCCTTTAGATATCCTTCAGAAATTAGCATCCGGCATAGCATTGTATAATACTAACTTAGGACAACTTTTAGTATTAAGCAAATTTAAGGGAAACAATGTATAATTCAAAAATCCCTATATCTACGAGTTTATATTCGCTCGCTATTGCTCGGAAATGTAATTATGTGTTTAAATGAAATATATAGCAAATTGGTCACCTGTTGTTCTTAACTTAGGATTCAAAAATTATTTAGATCTTGTTCTGTGGTGGTCAGGCACTGATCGTGAAAATATTTAAATTCTTACAACACCTTTGTGACGTCCCACTATGAAAATTCAGGTAAGAAGAAAGAAAACATAACAATTAAACGGCCTTGTTTTGACCTTAAAATTTTGGCTAAATTGCAAATTAGAATTTGACTATTTTAATAATAGTAAGTGAATTGCTATCGTAATATGTTTGGTGTTTCATTTAGGCCAAAATTTAATACACATAGTGCTTGAAATATCTTGGCTAGGGGTATAAAAACGTTGACCAAGCCTATATCATCGATTATTCTTTTACTTTCCAGAATTTTGTTATTGCTTTAATTACTACAGATGTTACCAAGCACTAATTTGTTTCGATCAAGGGTCATTTATCATGTATTCTATGTTAGGAACGATAGCTGATGAATAAATCTATATGTACGCAGAAATGACAATAATGATAATATTGAACATAGTCATGGTTACTGTATGATATGTAATAGAAAGCGAATATTAGGAAATTAAGGTTTGATGTAACGCGAATATATTAACATCTTGCAAACACTGGTTGGCAAAAAAAAATGTATTTTATAAGTCGATCTGCTATGTTGACTTACACTAATCCTAAGAGTAGTTGTTATCGAATGAGTTAAATCATTTGGGTATGAGACCTAAATTAGTTAGTATCATATACTATTTACTTTTGATCAAAATGTATATATGTAGTACATATCACAAGATTTGGTTTACATCGATCGGCACATTTCCTATACCATATATGATTCATGTTCGATGATTTTAACTTAACTTGCAAGTGTGCCAAATATATAAGTTGTTATTCATCCACATGAATAAGTTCGTCCTTATTGATAATTGTTATTGTTATTACTAAATATTCATCTCATTCTTTCTGATATTAGTTTCATGCTAAATTTGTTGTTTGGTTTATGCCTCAGACTTATGCATTTCAATTTTATCCATTGTTTGCAGTGTCTTTGAGGTAATAAGTTTTTATTGGAATGCACTACACTGAGATGTAATTATTTATATTTTTCATTCAGGATCAATTAAATGTTCATGTGACTGCAAAAATTCTTTCCTCGAGGCAACCAATAAAAGCACCCATCAGGACAATACGAGTGATATTTAAGATTGTGTTCTAGTCCGCTCGTTCCAGTAAAGTAGTCTCTCATAACCACTTTTACCAGCTTCAAGATATATATGGTATAAGAAATTCGCAGATCAATTTGTTATACTCGTATCCAAGTGTATTAGTCTTAGGTACCATATGCCAAATATTTCTAAAAAAGATGTTCTCGTCAAAGTTACGGTAGGATATCTACCTGTTGTTATGTGGAAAAATGGAATTAACAGAAGCGAAACATTTAAACTTGCCTGTCTTGGTGCCGATATATCCATCCAGGGCCATAAATATCATTCTTGGAACAATTATCTTCTTAAGAAAGTTACCAAAAGGTGGATATATCAGGCC
Source organism: Pissodes strobi (assembly GCA_016904865.1). Classification (NCBI taxonomy): domain Eukaryota; kingdom Metazoa; phylum Arthropoda; class Insecta; order Coleoptera; family Curculionidae; genus Pissodes; species Pissodes strobi. Next base: position 1,914 of record JAEQML010058765.1, on the reverse strand, counting down.
TAAATAGTCCTTCTAAAGAACATAACATATAGTAGAATGCATGAAAACGTTGTATCATAGTCTTATAGAGTATCTTGTCTTATTCGGCAATACATAATAGGCATTTCATATATTTTGTTTTCTGGCTTCTTTCTGTCACTACGTTTGTTTCCATAATTTCAAGCGTGCTTGAAAGTGAAGCGCCTCTTCAAATTGAATCTTAGTCCAGAATATTTATTTCATAAATCATGAAAGTGGTCTGAATTTCTGAATTTGGATCCCGCGGTTCAAACCTTTTTGGTTTTCGGCACTTCCACTTCCTAACCTAACTAAGTTGTCAGTTTATGGAGCTAACTTCAAGTCAATCCACTTTGAAGTTTTCTGCGCTTGCGTACGTCAGCTTATTTGAACATTACTAACTTCAGACGACTTCCGATTCGTCTTCGGTCGAGTGTGCACGTGTCGGGTATCGGCCATTTTGTTCCAGCTTCATATACATATATGGTAATTTGGGGACACATGGGGCTTTCAGGGACTGTGTAGATTTCCCGAATAAGATTCGGACGTCCAGCCGGGGGTTAGAGCCCCGTGCATGTACAAGATTTAAATGTGTGTGAATGTCCAGCCGGTGGTGTTCGAACCTTAAAACAAGCCGTGCATGTACAAGTCGGGGCCACAGGAGTACATACTCGACATACTGGAAGCCCCAAAAATAGTATCTCTATCCACCAAGGTGTAACCAATGTAGAAGGGTCGCTCTACCTCTTGCTAAGCCTGGATAGGGGTCTTTTCTGGCTGAATTTTCGAAAGAAAAAGGCCAACAGAGAGTTTACTACTACTACTAACTTCAGACCGCGACGCCAAAAATGATTGTAGCCTTGATATTTTACTGTATTATTATTTCACTAATAAAAAATCGTATATATGCAAACAATTCTATTTTTAGTCTCATTCTCACAGCATATTTTATTTTGAAAACAAATCACTAAAATCAGCGAATGATGACATTGATGACACTTCTTAATATTCTCTTCTTCTTCTTATCATTTCGTCGCTCTGAAGTTAGACTACAGCCGTCGACAGAGTCGAACTAGGATCTAATACACAAAATTCGCGAAAGCAGTCCACAAAAAGCACTACAAACAAAGCCGACTCTCGAACAAACAAGATGGTAGTGTTTGGTTTTCGGTTCCTTTTTAATCAACATTTTTTTCCTTTCGCCGCGCAGAAAATCAATAATCGAGATCTAATCTGAATACAAGCACAATAATACAAGACTGTAGCACAGCTTAGTATTGTACTAAGCTGTGACTGTAGCGTCTCGTTTACGGTTAGTTCTCGCAGATACTATCTCTTTCTCCTTACAGGCGGTATTTTATTGAAAAGGGACATACATATATGCCGAGCTGATGTTTTATTTATAAAGGCAGCGTTCACTCATTGAGCGCAGGCGCAAGACAAGAACTCCCAGCTCTCCTATTGGTTGAACCGCTTGGCTTCAAAACACGTGGAGAGTTGTTTATCATGGTATAAACTGTGGTTAGACTTGAAGTTAAATCCTTGATTACATTACATCGTGATCTGGGTTGAGTCAAGTGTAAAATATTTTGAACTTAATTTGAATATTCTAAGGGCCGCTTAAAACGTTAACACCAAGCCGGCTCGAACTTATCGAAATAAACGTAACGTGTGATTTTTTTAATATATATTTGAGTTTCGCGTGTTAAATGTTAAAATCTAATGCAATATGACTAAAGTGATATTGGCTAGTGCCAACTGTGCTGTGGTAAAAAAAAGAATGGAGCAATGGGCCTAACCTGTAAATATAATAGAACGGCCTTTGTTATATAGTTTCGAAAACTATGTTTGTAAATCGACTGATAATTTTTATGTCTTGTTATTCTCTACCATCTATTTACTGGATATATAAAAAGT
>JAEQML010058764.1:0-29665 GCA_016904865.1 Pissodes strobi | reverse complement strand
AACACCTTGCCTCTTTCCGCACACTAGATGAAGTACACTTGTCCGTTTACTGCGCTGCTATTACCGTCATCCAACTCAATGACCAAAAAACATACTTACCAAAGTCTGCACGGCAGAATACGAAGACTGCGATTCCGGCCTGGAAAAGACGTTTAAAACAGGATATAGATAAATTCCGCGGAAAAGCTGATATCATAGGCTCATACCTGCAGAACATCCGGTCGAGGAAAATAATCAGGAAAGCCACTGCAATAGCGAACCCAGCAGGAATTTGCTTGGAAGATCCACAACACCATCAACAACTTGTGGAACTAAAAGACCTCTTCAGACAACTAGCTAAAGCTAAAGGAGCTCGACTTCGACGGTACAACGAGCTTTCCAAGAGAAAACAACAAAATGCACACTTCACAGTGGATAGATTTTTTTTTTCAGAAATTTGGAAACACGCCTAGAAAACCCAGGCAATGCACAAGCCCAAGTCAATACAGATGAATTCCGCAACTGTTGGAACTCCATCTGGTCAGAAGCAGTACCCTACAGTAGAGAGCCGAATGGATAGTAGATGTTGAACAAAGTGCATCGGAAGTTGAGGAAATGTCTGTGGATCATTTAACAGCAGAAGATATTTCCCAGGCTACCAGAAAAACCAGCAATTGGAAAGCGTCGGGAACAGATGGACTTCATAACTTTTGGATCAAAAATCTTGCGCCATGTCTTCCTAGACATGGTTGATGTTTTATGGAAGCATTGGACGGTCCCTCAAAATTCCCCAAGTCTCTTTCAGAGAGAAACACTAACATTCTGCTCAAGAAGGGCGACCCCGCTATACCGAGCAACCATGGACCAATCACGTGCCTGCCTGTAGTATACAAACTCTTCACGTCACTTCTCAACAACCATATATACGAACACTGAGCTACAAACAACATACTGGAGAAAGAGCAAAAGGGTTGTATACGAGGGTCAACCGGGTGCAAACATCAACTTTCCATATATGCAGTGGTTATAAAACAGGTTTAGACTAGGAAGAGAGATCTCAATGTATGCTATATTGACTACCGCAAGGCCTTCGATTCGGTTCCTCATGACTGGCTGATGAAGGTACTGGAGATTTACAAGATTTGCCCGAAAGTAAGAGCGGTGCTCCAACATCTCATAAGCACCTGTCGTATCAATATCCTTGTCAACAACAAAAACGCTGGTAAAGTTAAGATATCCAGAGGTTGACAAGGAGACTGTTTATGTGTGTTTCTGCCTGGCTCTGAACCCTCTTTCTACGCTACGGAACAACACGAATATTGGGTACAGACTTAACATCAGGAACGGGCGGAGGTTATCCCATCTATTGAACATGGATGACCTAAAGCTCTTTGCAGAGAACCAGACTGGATTACACTCTCTAATTAACACTGTTAAGACCTGCAGCGGGGACAGAAACATGTCATTTGGACTTGATAAATGCGCCATCATCAACATCAAAAGGGGCGCCGTGGAAATCCAAGAAGATCAATACCAGGATATCGAGAACATACATCTCGAAGATACATACAAGTATTTAGGAATGGCTCAGAACCAACATATCGATCACACGCACCTGAAGAATATGTTCTCCGAGAAGTACAAGAAGAGAATGCTCAAGGTTCTGAACATCAAACTTTCATCTAAGAACCACATCACCGCTCTGAACACCTGAGCAGTGTCTGTCTTAACCTACACCTTTGGTAGCCTTAAGTGGTCTGATGCGGACCTAAATGGACTTAACAGGCTATCCCGGCGACTGATGACTAAATTCCGATGTTTGCACATCAATGCATCGGTTAACAGGCTATACCTTCCCCGAGCAAGCGGCGGTCGAGATATGATGAACATCTAGAATTTGTGCAGAGCTCAGTAGAAGAACATACGGCAACAATTGCTAAGATCCGAAGATGGTCTGATGAGAATAGCAGCCCCGGAGGATTGAGGATATACGCCACTGAATCTACAACACCCCAATTTCGAGTTCGACATAAGGTCAAGGCAGGAAGATAAAGCCACCTGGATGGAACAATCCTTACATGGTAAGTTTGCAAGAAGCGGACAACGTCGATAAGCCGACCTCACTAGCATGGCTCGGCGCCGGTTACCTCTACCCAGAAACCGAAGGATTCTTCATGGCCATTCAGGACAGTTATCAGGACTCGCAACTATGAAAAACATTGTCTAAGACTTGATGTAGAGGACAAGTGCAGGAAGTATGGGGGTGGGTGAATCTATAGAGCATATCATCGCAGGCTGTAGATCACTCGCAGATAGCGCATATCTGGGACGTCACAATCAAGTGGCCAAAATCAGCCACCAACCGCTGGCTCTCAAGAACGGCATCCTTCAAATATGCTCACCGTACTACAAATATTAGCCCCAAGCAGCCTTGGAAACAGATAAAGCGGTACTGTATTGGGACAGGTTTATGATAGAACGGTTGACTACAACATAGATAAGGCGAAAAAGACTGGAACCATCATGGACATAGCTGTGCCGCTATCTCATAACGTCAGAAGAACTGAGACCGAAAAAGTCACAAAATACGAAAACTTTGCAGTAGAGCTGAAGAACATCTGGCAGTTAACTAAAGTCTTCACAATCCCACTGGTAATTTCGGCTGAAAATAATCTCCATAAAAATCTTCCGGATCTAGGATTATCCCAGAACATCATGGGATACGCGCAGAAGGCAGTTATACTTCAGACATGCCATATAACCCGTAAATTCCTGAACGAAGCCTGAGTGGGAGGTACTGAATTGTTTTTCCACCAGGTTACCCCAGCCTAGTAATCAGGCTAAATGGTTACCAGCGAAAGCTGAGTTAGCGTGGAAATGATTAATAATAGTAATAATAAATTTCAGATTTTGTGTCCAATATTTTTCATAATTTTTAATTACTGGGAGAGTTAATTAATTGCTAAGGCAATTTATTTTAATTAGACATTTTATTGAAAAAAGTTTATCGTTTTTCTTTATCTTACTCATTCATTAAAAAAACAGGAAATAATTTTTTACAGTTTTTAAAATGTTACTTTTAATCTAATTAAAATTATTTTGTGCATTAAGATTATTTTATTTTATAGATTATTTTATTAGTATGTTAGAACAATTATGCCTATTTTATAACTTTATAGGTAGAAATGTATTTGAATAAATATTCTCTTGTTTCATTAAAACTGGAATTATTTTTTACATATTTTTTTTTTTTTAATTTAAAATTACAAATTGGTTAATATTATTTAAAAAAAAAATAGTTTTATATTTTCACATGGAAAATTATTCTTATTTTAAGTAATGAGCTGATTGCTTGAATAAAAAACAAACAATTTCATAGTATCTCAAAGAGCCTCAAAATCTATTGCACAATTTTTTTATATTTATTTAGTTTCTTAGAGAGGTAGCTTTGTTTTCTTTATGTTTTTATTTTTCATGTTTTATTATTTTAAATTGCTCATGTTCTTTTTTCTTGTATTTAAGACTATACACAAAAATGTATATATTTTTGACAATATAGCTGCTGATTAGTTGATATTATATAATTTAATTTCATATAATTCTATGAAATACGGAAAATGTTGTAGCGCCCTCAATGTCCTCATGTATAGGACCATAAGATGCATTAGAAATTAAGATTCCTATCTGTTTATGTTCGAATCATAAATTTACAATTAATATTCGGCTCGCATAAACGATTTCAACGCAACGAAAACACTTGTTCTCGTTTTAATTAAGGACATCCACCTTATGCATATTTTAAATTATAATTCATATTTGGTGTGTGCAATAAGGCACCATTATGAATTCACGTCTGCTGCAGTATGTTACTTAACACCAATTTTATATGCGCTCGAAATACTTTGAATTATCGGATATGGTGTGTTCATAAATCTAAATGTAGCGCAATCGAATTGAGTAAAAAACAGTGAAAATTGCATTTATTATTATTTTTATTTTTTTTTAGGAATTTGCCTGATATGGGAAAATGGGAACATGAATCTCTTTTTTTTAATAATTCTGCACTTTCAAATTTTGGCATGATCATTATGTTAATAACCCCTGAGTTATTCAGGACTCTCATAATTATAAGTATCATTGCCTAAATATGACAAAGCAAATGCTAATATTAATTACTTAGTAAGGTCTGTTAAATCTGGATTGCCAACCGTAACTGTCATACTATATTCTGGATGAACTTCCCGGTAGTCAAGGGTTCTGATTTAATGCCCACGGGTTCTTGTCCATTGTATCAGGATTTCCACATATGAAGAAAATCGATTATATTAAAAATCATCTTTGAACGGAAAATGAACAACTTGTTTTACATGTCCAGAAATTGATGCTGCTTTATTGATCTGTTGCCTCACTTCAGCTCATAGATATCCAGTGCTTGTTTCACATAATAATGACTACAAAATAATGTTATGAATTAATTCGGAGCAAAGGATAGAATTGAAATATATGACCTAATTATAAAACTAAATATTAGAAAGAAACCACGATTCCAAGAACCAGTTGAGGAATAGTTTAGAAATTGGAACGGAAGGCGAATAAATATCGAAAAAGAGACACGCATTAAGAAAGGGAAAAATAAGACAAAGTAATACTTAAAAGTCTATTCACGTTCGGCCTGGGCGTGATCTAGGATGCCAGAGGTCGTTGAATACGTACTTTGTATACTAATTGACTTTAATATTAAACACAAAGTATTTAAGAAATTGCATTAGGTATATGAATCGAGAATATGCATTGATTTGCACGGGAAGCCTATATATTGGTAGGACTGTCAATAAATTGTATTGCATTAAATCGAGGATCGGGTACTTCGGTACCGCAGTTTCATATATAGTACGAATCATTTCAATTTTTAGTGCAGATTCTTCACGGTGTAATATGAAGACAAGAACACATATTTTCACACACACAGCGAAAAATCACGTACCTACTCAACTGCAAGGAAAAATTCAAGTAAAAATTATATACATAAACCCATAATCGAGATATTTAAAAATTATATACAGAAAAGAATTTTTTTTTTTAAATGCCATGGTTATCTGGTTAAATTAATTAGAGATAAATTTATTTGTGAAATATTGATGCTTAGTTTCCGATGCGTTAACTTGTCGCAATCCCTCCGTATTCGAGCGTCTTTTCGTCAAGCGTGCCATGTAAGTTGACGGGGTTCCATGCGCTTGGCTGTCATTTCGTTGTCCATGGCACTCTTTTCGAAAAAGAATTCGACTACCGAGGGAGTGCTAAAAGTTAACATTTCTCAGAACCTGTAATTTATGTTTATGGATAAAATATATAGGTAATATGTTCGATAAGTATATGTTATAAAATAGCGGTGACATGTTAAATTGCATTAGGGTTCTGCAGACTATGTCGCTAGAACATTCAAAAATCTTAATAACCAAACAACACGAGGGTTCGGTGCCATTTCCTCCATACATCATTTTGAAGGTTTCGTTAAGTATTTTCTGATTCTATATCTCTTTAGTTAAGCTACCACTCAGGCTACCAGGCAATATATATGTATTAACTGCAGTTTTTTGTATATCCCATGTAGAGGATTTGTTGTATATTCACTGGAACAAGCAAGGAAAAAAATTCAGATTATCAATTTATTTCCGAGGAAAACAAATTCAATTCATGGGTGAAATGATATAGCAATTTTCCAGCAATCGGCTTCTCAAATAATACTTATTTATAACACTGGTGTGATATACGCCAAATAAGTCACCCGAGAAAATTGTATTATATTAATTTATATTTGGGCCATTGCCATGCAACTGCACTAATTGCCACATTGTAAAAATATGATTTGTATTATTATTTTATTTTTTATTTTAAAACCTTCTTTCTAACTTTTGAAATTAATAGTCTTGTAACTGTTACAAAGAAATATAATTTTTTTTTTCGAAATAAATAGCGAAAGTTTAATACTAGAAGATATTCCGATCAGTAGCGAGGCCAATATTACGTTTAGAATACAGAAACAATGTACTTAAATTTTTCCCATTTTGCTAATAGTTAGTTTTGGTTAATTTGGATCAGCGTAATAAAAGTGCGTAAAGCACGCATGATACAACCTAAATAAATAAAAAAAAATAAATAAAAGAAAACTGTTAATTTTCCGCAGCAAGAGACTTTTTCCGTGTTCAAATGAGCATATAGAAACTAAAGAATTATTTATAAATGTATAAAATTTGATTTAAAGGAAAGTTCACTCATTTTCTACACTTTGACAAAAAAAAAATGCTCCAAAGTCTTCATGTAATCAATAATATTCGATGCTTCAGTTAACTCTCCATCTCAATACAATCACCGGCATATCCAAATTTGGAAAAGTAATAAGCCTTTTAGAGAGCAAATCAAAGCTTTCTTAACATTGAAAATTTTTGATGTTTAAACATCTTACGCGCCGGTATGAGGGTAAATCTTGGCAAATGGAACGGAAATGTGGGGGGCGGAAATGTGTAAACCGATGTGACATCATAACCCATGCGTATTGAGGAGCAATAAGCTAATCCAGAACGGCCGCGATTGCAACGATTCAAGTGGCGCTTCTAAAAGGCTAGCCGCTAGGGCGGTATTAAACTTTCATGTCCATGATGTCGATAAAGGACATATGTTTATACATCAGTGTCTCGAGTACTAGCAGACTCGCTAATTTTTTTTAAAGAGAAACACCTAACAGGTAAGGTGTTGCAGAGAAACGCTGAAGACAAAGAAAACTTTAAAATACAAATATTACTCCGTTGATTTGTGCAAAAAGTACATCTCATTGAGAGCGAAAACCACCAATCATATCCTTTTTTCCCTTTTATAAAAAATGGTAAATGCAAAATTCAGTATGTAGGTTATATACACTTCTTTCTCTTCGTCTTCTGTAGCTCTACAACCCTTGGCGGGTCTTGGCTGACTGCACGATCATTCTCCATTCTTCTCTGTCTTGCATCAATTCAGGATCGTATTCTATTCCCATCGCTCTCAGATCTGCAACGATGGTGTCTCTCCATCTCATACGTGGCCTCCCCAGAGATCTTCGCCCTTCTGGATTCTGTTCCCAAACCATCTTGATCAATCTAGAGTCTGGTTGTCGGTGTACATGACCAGCCCATCTTAGCCGTCCGGCCTTAATTTCTTTTACAATATCTGGATCTTCATAGAGATCAGCCAGTTCGTTGTTTGTTCTTGGTCGGAACTGCTCTGTTCTTGCACCTCTGCATGGGCCAAAGATTTTACACAGGACCTTTCGTTTTCCTTTGTAATTGCCCATGTCACACTCCCGTACATAATAACTTCGGGATACATTTTTGCTGGTAAGAACTTTTTTTAGAGCGTTCATGCATCCACTGCCGCACTGGATTCGTACTTTGATTTCGTCGGATACACTGTTTTCCTCGTCCCCAAGGTACTTAAAATTTGTTACTCTCTCGAAATTTTATTCTTCTATTGTAACGTTTTGCCCTATCCTATCTCTTCTCGTTTTTTTACTAACATACATATATTTCGTTTCGTCTTTGTTAATTTGAAGACACATTATTTCCGCCTGTCTTTCAACTTTAATAAATAGTTCCTTCGTCACTATCACGGTGTCTCTAACTACGTCAATGTCGTCGGAAAGGCCAGTAGGATTCTTGGGCCATCAATGCCAAAGACCTCCATGGTTATTTCCGCCTCTCTTATGGCTTTTTCCAAAGCAATATTGAAGAGTATAGGGGAGAATGAATCCCCCTGCATCAAGCCACTAGATACCTCAAACGAGTCTGACACCATTTCTCCGATTTTTACTCCAGAATGATTTAGTCTTTTTGCGGATTCCTAGTTTTACATTGCGTCCCACAGCTGAATTCTTAGTATACTATCGTACAAACGTACGAACGTACGTACGTCGATAAACAGTTGATGAATTTCTCTGTTAAATTCCCGGCATTTTTCTAACATTTGTCTTATTGTAAATATTTGATCGACGGTAGATCTATTTTTACGGAATCCACATTGGTAGTCTCCTATGCCTGACTCTACGGTATGGGTTTAAGGCGTTTCAGCAGTATGTTTGCAAGGATCTTATATGATGTGTTGATCAACGATATCCCTCCATATTTACTACATTTTGATGGATAGGAATAATGAGGTTTTCTTTCCACTCATCTGGTATTTCCTTCTGATTCCATATAAGGGTAATAAGTCTATGTAGATGCATGTATAGTGTTTCTTCTCGAAATTTAATCAGCTGTGCTGGTATATGTTGTCTTTGCCTGGTGCCTTGTTGCTTTTGAGCTTCTTGATAGCTTTGATAGTTTCTTTATATTAGGATGTTCTACTGAGGGTTCTGCAGTTTGTTGTTCGGTTGCAGTAAGTTCATTTTGTTGATCTATGTTTAACAGCTTGTCAATGTAATGCTTCCACTCATCCACTATTTCTTTTTTGTTGGTGGTTATGATACCATTTTTCTTCTTAAGTATGTTTTCCGTTCTAGGTCGGAAGCCTTTTTTAATGTTTGAAATTCCTTTATAGAACTTTCTAGACTGGTTATGCATGTTATCTCGTTCCATTTCTTCCAGTTTTCGTTGCGCCTGCTGCCTCTTCTTTGTTCTCATTAATTTTCTAGCGCCTTTTCTTAGTTCACCATATTGTAGTATATTTTCGTCCGTTCTTCTTTGCAGCACACTTTGCCTTGCTCGGTTTCTTTTCTCCAAGATCATCTTGCATTCTTCATCGAACCATTCATTGTGTTTATTTTTGGGCTGTTTTTCTAGTATATTATCAGCCACTTTTGTTATTGCCCTGTTGACGGCATGCCAGGTATTGCCTATGTTTTCGCTCAGCTCTGCAGGTTCTAATTGTTTTTCTAAGTACTGAATGTATCTTTCTATGGTAGTTACTTCAGAGAGTTTGTCCATTTTGTTTTTGGAGCCGCTATATAGCGTGGAAATTCTTGGCCTGACTTTGGCTTTAACTAAGAAATGGTCCGTATCTGCGGCAAGGCCTCTTAGACTTTTCACGTCTAGCACATCGCTACCATGTCTTGCATCAACAACTACGTGGTGAATCTGATTTCCAATTTGGCTATCATTTGACACCCAGGTTTGCTTGTGTATATCTTTATGGTGAAACATGGTTGATTTGATCAGCATATTGTTAGCCGATGCCAATCCCACCAGCATCAGCCCGTTATCGTTCGATACATCGTCTAAGCTATGTTGGCCTAGCTGTGGTCTTAAAAATTGTTCCTTCCCGATATTTGCGTTAAAGTATCCGCACATCATTAACATGTCTTGTTTGGGTACTTCATCTATTGTTTGGTCAAGTCGGTCATAAAAGATATCCTAATCCACTAATACCTTATAAAATCACTTCATACATAAAAAATACGATATAATTCATCTCAATTTAGTCGTATAGAGTGGCCCATAATCCACTAGTGTTCGTATAATCCTTTTAAGATTTTAATCTTGATTCACTCAGATTTAATGATTTTTTCTTTAGCATTACTTCATTTCATTTGGGTTACCAACCCTGGATATGTCGTGTTGATGTTGATATTTTTATTGATGTTTAACTTTCAGGTTTATCTTTAGCTTTTAATAATTTGTCCACATTGAGCATAGGACAGCTGCTTGTCCGATGTTGAAGAAATATGCTAGAAAAACATTTTCGTTAACGAATTTAACAGTAAATAAGGCATCTGTCGACTTCTATTTTTCCTAATTACGAAATACATCAATGCACGTCTGCTTGCTTACTCAAGAATAAACTTTTCTGCTTCACGCATGAAAAAAAACTTATTTCCTATATAATTTCAAATACATTTCACTCATTTTATTCATTCAGTGAATTGATAAATGAGTGAAAATCTATATACTGTTATAAATAAAAATTTGCCACAAAAACTGTAATACGACATTAGACATTGATGGTAATGTTCACTTATTGAAGATAAATGGGCAATTTAGAGTCACTTTATGGTCTTTAAGAACGCGATATCTTGACGTTGACATATTATGTGAATCATACGATCCCATATGGATAAAATTGATTTGAAACAATTCAAAGAGTAAAGTAAAAATTATTGTTTTTGTTAAGTGCAATTTATTCAAATCAAAGCAGGGTACTATAAGCGTAAGGGCTATCAGCAGCCTACAAAAACATGCCAAGATGATTTCATAAAATATTCACGACATTCAGCAGCCAATTTAGGAAACGCAAAAAGATATATTTTATATATCCATTCGAAATCCGGAAATACGAGAAAATCGACGTTAAATTGAAACATGTAGAAAATCGCAAATAATTTTCAAAATTTTCAAAATTTCGGCTACTCGTAAATTGCCTTTAATCACATTGAACTGATTTTTTTATGTAAAATAAATACTAGCCTAGCATCAACATTCTTTTTTAATATGGCATGTTTGTTATCAGTTATTTGCTTTTTTTCAGGAGCTTTTGATATTCCATTGTCTGTGAAAGCTCCAAATTATACTGATTGTAGTGTACCTCAGGATTCTTATGTAATTTCAATATATATATCTACAATTAAAGCAGGGTTCCCAACGACTAATCAAAATTAAATTTCCCTTGATATTTTCAACAAAACCAATTCGGGAAAAGCATATCATGGCAAAACAAGAAAGAGCAGCCGTGACTCAAAACAATCCTCAATAGAGGGTATCCTCCGTCTTTGCTGTTCTTTTAGGCGGGCGGTTAGTCTTTCCCTCTTTAAAAGACAGCAAACATGTACAATTCAGAAATAAGTGGTTGCCTATATTCTGGCTTTATCAATTGCAACTTTTACGCGGGACACTCAAAAAATTCTTAAATCTATAATATACAAACCACTCCCAAATATTGGAAGTGAAAGCAAGAAGTTCCTTGACTTTTTATTTAAATAAAGCTGCTTTATAAATAACCTCAATCCTAGTGTTTGAATTTTGATAGATTCATAAATAGCCATAGGGTTTATAAATCTAATTAAATATAATCTCACAGAATAGACTAAATTATAGTGTCCTTTATCAAATTAACTTTAATTAATCAGGCTGAATCGGCTCTAAACATTTTAAACGTAATTGGGTATATAAATGGCCAAGGCCGCACCTTTCAATTACCAAAAACATTAACGGCAACTATAAAATACTCTCAATACTAAAACTCTCAATTTTAACCTGTCGCTGTTGTGGTACCTTAGGAATGCACAAAAATTTATTATTTATTGAACTTTCACTGATCGGCCGCATTCATAACGCCAGCGCCTAAAAACCATAAACAAGGTTCCGCCGAGTCTTTGCATAAGTCCCTGCGTTTTTTTTTGCGCTCATCGAGTGAAACTTTCGAAAGAATAATAATTCTTTAATACTTTGAATCGTCAGTAATTTAGTTCACACTGGTTTGGGAGAAAATTATAATAATTTTTCGTTTTAGAGCCATTTCATCAAACACAAGGAGGCTTGATAAATAATAAAAAAATTAATAGCAATTTGCCTGGCGCAGGAGAAACTAAGGAAGAATTTTAATATTTTTTTAATAGTCCAAAAGAAAGTATAAATGATACACCTACAGAAAGAATTCTGAAGGTTTGGTGAACCATGCGTCACTAACTGGTCTGAAACTGTCTGAACTTTTTTGGACTAAAAGCATGGATTTAATAAAACAACTTTTCTAAAATTACTTAGTTATTATAAAGAAAATGGAAATCAATGAAGGAAAGAACATGAAAAGCACCTTTGAAATGCTGGAATGTACTTGCAACAACTAAGGAAGAATTTAAATATCTCTTTTTAAATAATTCAGTATAAAGGATATCCCTACAGAAAGAATTCTGAAGCTTTGGTGAACCACTAAACTGCCCTGAAACTGTTCGAGCTTTTTGGGGCTAAAAGCATGGATTTAATAAAACAGCTTTTCTAAAATTATTTAGTTCTTCTAGAAAAAAATTAAATCAATGAAGCAAAGAACATGAAAAGCACCTTTGAAATGTTAGAATATACTTGCAAACATTTAAAGCAGAAACAACTAAGGAATAATTTGAATATTTTCTAATAATCCAGAAGAAAGTATAAAGGATATCCCTATAGAAAGAATTTTGAAGCTTTGATGAACCATGCGTCACTAACTGGTTTGAAACTGTTGGAACTTCTTTGGGCTAAAAGCATGAATTTAGTAAAACAATTATTCTAAAATTATTTAGTTCTTATAGAAAAAAATTATATCAATGAAGCAAAGAACATGAAATAATTACCCAAAACGAAAGTAGAATATATTGACGAAAAAATAGATGAAAGTATTATAAATCATTAAAAAAAAACACACACGACAGAATTAAGAACTTCAACAATGCGAAATTAATATTATGAAATACAAGAATTTTTTTGTGTTCCATATTTTCGATTTATTTGCCATAATTTTGATGTTTAAAGTAAAATTTTAACAGTAAATCTCTTGTTCATCTAGCGTATGGCACCTTCAAATCACATAGAGAAAGACATTAATATAAATAAAATATAAATACACAAATATATATAACATTAATCACAAACATACACTTAGGTCAAGAATATATTCAATTGCATTGTGGGTCGCGTTCAGAAAATCTGTGGGATGGCCAGGGTAGGATCTCAGAGGGCATTCCTGTATAATGTGGTGGAACCTTTGTCTGTTGGCACCGCAGTCACACTGTGGGGAGGGTATTTTTCCCCATTTGTGGAGCGAATCCGCACACTCACCGTGTCCTGTCCATATCCTGTTGAGCCTACACCATGTTTGACGGGATAGGTCAAATCCCGGTATTTTGACATTGAGGTTAAGTACATTTCGGGCGTGATCTGGGGCTTTATTTTCCCATTCCGTTCGCCATGCCTTAGTGAGGGTACAGCCGGAATCTTGTGAGCCTTTTTGCCTAACGAGAGCAGGATGTCTGGACCGTCGCCTATTAAGTTCTATGCCATCGGCTGTTGTGCGAATAGACAGCTGCAAGTTCCCTTGGATTTTCTTGTGCTCTCTGGCTAGTGCATTTTCTCTGCGCAGGTGTGGTGGTGGAATATGACTCAGCACGGGCAGCCAATGAGTGGGAGTGGACTTTCTTGATGTGAGCACTATTAAGCCGAGCAGTACTCTGCTGCGGAGTATACTAGCCCCAAGGTAGATCAGCGTAAAGTAGAAGCTGTGGAACTCCATGTGGTATCACAGAGTTTCTGAATGATGTAATTTCTCGTTCGAATTTTAGCAGCTGTATTTGTGAGATGTTTTTTGTAGATCAGGGTTCTGTCGAGGGTTACTCCTAAGTATTTTGGAGTTTTATTGAAAGGTAGAGTGTTGTTATCGAGACACACCTTAAGTTCTTTGTTGGCTAGTTTATTATTAAGGTGGAAACACGAGGTCTCTGTTTCAGTTGAGCTGGGTTGGAGCCTCCATTGACGAAAATAATTTCCTGGAATTACTAAGTCCCTAGTCAGTACTTCCTCACTGGCTACCATGCTCTTGTCTTGTGTGGCTATCGCCCAGTCCTCGGCATATCCAAACTTTTTTGATGTAGTCGCAGGCATATCTGCAATATATAGGTTGAAAAAGTAGTGGGGCTAGTACTAAGTCTTGTGTGAGACCGTTATTGTGCTTCATTTGCCTGCTTTGGTTATTGCCCAAAGTAACTTGAAAAGGTCTGTTATTGAGCAATTGATCTATGAGATTAGCTGTTTTTACACAGGACATGATTTGGAGGAATTTAAAGATTAGTCCTTGCCTCCATACAGTGTCGTATGCTACAGTTAAGTCGACAAACATTGCCGATGTTTTTAGATTCCTTTGGAAGCCGGCCTCTATATAACTAGTTACAGAAAGAACTTGGTCCATGCAGCTCCCGTTTGGTCGAAAGCCTGCCTGCTCTATTTGAATGTTTTCAAGAATGGTTTGACTAATCCTGTTATATATGAACCTTTCGAGGAGCTTGTAGATCATGCTAAGTAGGGCTCTGAGGATGATTGCTAGGTTTGCCAGGTTTTAGTAAGGCGACGATTTTTGCCCTTTTTAGGAGGTGATGCGTGTTTTTTCTTTGTAGTATATCAGTGAATAATCTTGCTAGCTACCCTTTAGCATAACTTCTAGAGTGGAGAAGAAATTCTGGGTGTATATCATCAGGGCCTGGGACTTTTCCAGCTTTCACATCTTTTAGTGTCATGGAAATATCTTCAGTTGTGAAGGGTTGGCTGTAGAGCGTGTTATCTTCGGATGCCTCTTTGAGTTCTGTAAGCTCCTTTTTAACTTTAATAGCGTGTGCTCGATCTGTTGGGGCTCTAGATGTTTTAGTGATATGAGTGTTGCAATCACGTTTGGTGAGATGGAGCTAGATAGATGTAAGCTTTTGCTCCCACCACCTAGTATTCGCAAGTCCCACTGCTAAATAGTCTTTGTCCATTTAACTCGTCTGGCTGCATTCAAACTGTGCAATAGTTCATCCCCGATTCCCCTATCGCCATTCTCCAAAAACTGCTTGTATAGCTGTTCGCAGTTTTGGCTCCATCCTCGGATGTATTTTTTCCTGAACCCTCTGGGGATGCTGGCTTTAGCTGCACCTATTGAAGCACCAACGAATCTTTCGTAGTTCTGGTACTTTGGCTCTATCCATCCCAAGCATTTATCGAGGTTTTCTGTATGCTTAGACCAATTGGCTTTCCCGAAGTTCCATCTAGGACGGGGGTATGAGGATATCAGTGGGATATTTAACCTGACTTCTATGATCACAGGTCGATGTTGGGAGTGCGGGAAATCATCAAGGACTCTACGAGATGCAGGCAGGGGTTGGCCATTGCTATTAGTTGGGACGAAGCATATATCAGAGCAGGTTTCGGTTCCCTACGATGCTGATTTAATTGTATATCGATCTTTGGCGTCGAAAATTAGGTAGGCATTCTGATCTTCTGGCCAGTTCACCAGGTCTTCTCGGTTCTGGTCCGATTCCTTATACTTCCAGAGTTCGTGATGGCTATTTAGATCTCCGACGTATATGGCTGGATGGTCAAGGGTTTGGAGGGCTTGTTGGGGCCACTGCTTTGCGGGAGGCTTATAAATGTTATTTATTGTGGTTTCGCCAACTTTTACAATAACCTCATTTATCTCATTTGCTATTGATTCTGATTTCAGAACAGCATCCCCTAACTCGCAGCGGACGTAAGTCTCTTATTAAATCTGCACTACTTATCGCTTGAAAAATTTGCACATTTTTTAATCCTGCCTCATTTGTCCATCTTCAATTATTTTAATGAGATTTCAGGCAAGGAAATCTACTTACTTACCACAAAAACTATACGTATCGATATGCTAAAAGTAACATTTTTACCTCGAAATCTACCATAAAATTCACCAGAAGCTGCCCATAATCATCAAAAAATCTTCAATTTTCCAGCTTTAAATCGTTTTCAATGAATTTTCAGCTAATTAAATATTGAAAACATTATGCAACCATTTTTCAGTTTATCCTTGATTTTCTCATAATTCTCGATAGCAACTATACACAATAGCTATGCGCTGCCTGGCACGTACGCTTAAATTAAATTTTTTAAACTGAAAATCAAAAAAATAAGCAATTCGGCATTTTCAATCCGATAAATGCGATTTTTGGCATGTTCTGCTGTCATCCATTTTCTTTAATATACAAGAATTTGGTTACTCCAGATTATTCCGTTTTCCATTAATAAAATATTAATTGATGACGTATCGTGCCAAAGCTTAAGTGGCAAATAGCTTAAATTCAACCAGCTCACCCTGTTTAAAATGCATCACTAATTTCAAAGTATCTTTTAACATAATATCTGGAGTAGAATCTTCGTAAATAATCGGTTTTTCTAAAAAAAAGGAAAATCTTAATTTTTTTCCGATTTTTGCTAATTTTAATAGGGTTTGGAAGACTATACATCCCAACCCCCGCCAGCTGTTTCTCTTTCTCGCTTGGCAGACTTTGACGCGGCCTTTACCCGAATGAGCGTAACATATCCGAGCGTGACGGCTTAGTTTTATTCATTAGCCAGGAAAAAGTGCGTTGAACGTTCCTAAAGAAGTTTTCACTTCAAAAAAATAAATTCTCTTACTGGACAAACCTTACATAAAATGAAGAAATACATCATATTGAACCTGGAAATTTCTGGCCTGCTGTTCATGTATGTAGATAAAGAATAAGCTAATAAAAAAATACAAAAAAAGACTGAAGAGGAGGAACTGACAGAAGTTATTTAGCTGATTCAGGTAGAAGCTGCACTGTGGGTTTTTAGGGAGCAAACCAAAGTGATTGATAGTAAAGAGCAAAATAAAATGAAAGACAGAAATCAATTAAATTGAAATATTAGCAGAAGAAAATGTTGGTATTAGCAACAATTACAATACGAATGATTGTAAATATATCAATTTGATATATCTCAGATTTAAAGATGTTATAAATTTGTGGTCCCATACATAGAACATAACGGTCTTAAGTCGACAATAAATATTCGTTTGCATAAAGGAGGAGATAAGGATCAAGCTTCGAACTATTGCCCAATTGCACTCCTTTCCACATTATCAAAGATCATTGAAAGATTGGTTAAAAAAAGGCTTCTATCTTTTCTCTCTAAATATAAAATACTTACTACCTATCAATTTGGATTTTTAAGTAATAAATGCATCGCTCTTTAATTATGTGTACTCCAACCTGAACAACCATCACTCTAACCAACAATTTACTGTCATTTCACTAAAGCGTTCGATTGCGTAAATCATAATATCTTAATTAACAAATTGCAGTACTACGGATTCAGAGGAGTGTCTCTCGAATGGTTTAAGTCGTATTTTAATAACAGAAGTCAGCTTGTGAGGGTTGATACGTCGATGTCTTCTTACAAGCCAATAGGTTGCGGAGTACCCCAGGGTTCAGTACTAGGCCCTATTTTGTTTCTGCTGTTTATCAACGACATTGTTTGTCTGGACATTAGCGGTAAAGTTTGTCTCTTTGCGGACGATCCTAGTTTCACTTGGAGCAACCGGGATATTAACCTGATAGAACTGTAACTAGTGACTTAATCACCATTAAATCATGGTGCGATTCTAATCTCCTGTGCCTCAACGTTTTTAAAACTAAAGTTTTGTCATATAAAAGTACGTTGCAGTCTTTTGTAGGTATTTAATAACACCACTATTCTGTGAAATCTTGGGGCTTGTTGTGGACAACCATTTAAAGTGGGACTTGCACACGAAGCATCATCAAAACAAAGGAAATTTGACATATGCATGCTTCAGCTTTCAATAAGCAACATATTCAATAATATAGAAAAAAAAATCCTTCTTAGGGTGTGTCTAAATAAATGCGGTTCCCATCCCCAGGTAAAAATCATCTGAGAAGTCCAAGCTTGAGTTTAAATTATTGGACAAATATTTATCATTTGAAAGAGAAAATGACGTATCTATTCATAGGCGTGGTTAGGGCTGTAACTACTTAGTACTTATGTGACGTCAATTACCATTAAAATTCTGACATGTTTCCCGGAAAATACTATGAGAAACACCTTTTGCCATTTTATAATAATAATATTTTGATGCACTTATCAAAGAATGCTCTTTAGATAATAAAATAACGGTCAAATGGAATGGATGTACATTATTAATTATTCCAGCTAACTGTTCATTTCTTTGAATTACTATAGCTAATCTTAATATACCCGAAGGATTGTTCGAATCGAAAAACAAGACCTTTTAAATTCTTGTTATGTGATATCACCGGAGTCATCTAGACACACGTTATTCTACATGCGATGCATGAAATATGAATAATATTGAAATTAGGACGAAAATATATTTGCTTACTTTTGCCCTGTCTTAACCAAGATTAATGAGAGCGGATGTTAATCACTAGGACATATTAATGCCATAAAAGATAACCGGTGCGCGTCTGCTATAAATCTATTTTGAGATCAATTCTTGAAGTTAATGTTCTGCAACTGCTTTTACCAAAATGACATAATGATTCCTCCGTTATATCATTTTGGTTTAGCTCAAAAAGAACATTAACCAAGCGTCGATATAGTCATCAGCAGACCATTAACAAAGTGTTAATATTTCATTGCACAAATTAGGATTATTGTTAACATCACATTCTTCTGGAGACGATGGAATATCATTAGTTAAATGCAAACATCCGACATTGAATTTGTAAATAGGCAACTTACAATCAATTAAGTGGATACGGCTAAACAAAGCACTTAATCTGAATTTAATATGTCTAAATGAGGTACCTATGTATAGTAATTTAAAATCAATAAAGTTTGCATTATTTTATTGTAGAATTAATGAGTCTTTTAATGGTTAATAAAAATGAAGGGAAAAATAAAAACAACTTACTTTCTGGCCGAATGCACTTAGCAAAACTACATTTTCTTCGTTCCAGTGCATTCAAGAAATTATGGAGGACACGGCTATGTACCCCATGGTAGACTTTGATTCCAAGTTATCAGATATGCAAGTAAGTTTTACCATTTATGACAGAGGCTCTTTGAATTTTTGAGAAAAGATACTTAACCATTTTTGCCGCCCTTACCAACTAAAACCTGGCAACTATAGTTGCCAGGCGGCAAAAATGGTTAAACATCAGGGTGAAAATTTTGAATCCAAGAGGAGATATAGCGATTTCGTGGAAAAATTTATTTGATTTACTTTTTTATATAAATAAGGTAAGAACAAAAAATCGATATTTAAATAGAAAATTGT
Organism: Pissodes strobi; assembly: GCA_016904865.1. NCBI lineage: Eukaryota > Metazoa > Arthropoda > Insecta > Coleoptera > Curculionidae > Pissodes > Pissodes strobi. Next base: position 10,918 of record JAEQML010058764.1, on the reverse strand, counting down.
ACGATCTTTCAACATGAGTGTAGTTTTTAGTGCTGAGTCACATGCAATTATTTTTGTAGCAAAATGTGAAAAAATGTAGAATTTTCATTAACTTTATTATTTTAAATAACACATATCATAGATCACATATTCTTATTGATATTCAAGGATTTTATGCTCCTTTGGATGTATTCCTAAAGAACATTCAGTTTTTGATGGCGTCCGATATTGTACTTTCTTATATTTGAATCACCTTTTAAAATAACAGGATGTAACTTGGTCTGAAGATTATCATGGAATTGAGTCGGATAGTGAAAATATAGACTTGAATGAAATTGAAGATATTTTAATTTAAAAATCGTAAAATATACGTTAAGGGTAACGAAAAGCATACCAGAGTGTTATTTTCATAAGAATACAAATCCGTGGCATTGTGCATGAGCTAATGTAAAATTACTACATAAATACAAAAAATCATATTATGTCCTCACGATAGGGATATGGCATTCATTTCTATTTAGTCTGGATCCATCCAAAATTAATGGAAGAAAAGTGGGTTGAGGAATCCTTTTTCTCATAGAGAATAGACATACACTTAGTACGCCTCTGGTTTTGCGAAACAAAAATGCAGTAGCAGTCGTCTTATTTTTTTTTTTGATGTTTATCCATCTACGTTCTACTATGAGAAATAACGAAAGAAAAAAAACTTTCGAAATTTTTATAAAAAAAGTTACAAATAGATCGGCACTTAACCGAATTATAAAACATATTTTTATAACCTTTATGGCTTCACCTTCCTCTTTCAGATGGACATCAGCTCCCAGCACTGCTGGCGTCTTTCCCTTCATATATTTCAAAGGTCCAACATTTTTACAACAAATATTGTTTATGTAGAAGTTATATTTTATACACAAAATCGAATTTAAAAGTTTTAACATCATTCGATTCCTAATATTTGTTTTCACTATATTCACAACAGAAAAAAATCTTTCTACAGTAGCATTTGAGCTAGGTAAACTCAACATTTTGAATGCAAATAAGGAAAGTTCATCAAACAATAATTCGCCAGCTGCAGCACGTAAAGTTCTAACTCTTTCCTAGAATGTTATAAGGTCATCAAGTATATTTCCACCGAAAATATCAGCCCAGTTTTCAGAAAGTAGATGTCTATACTGAAATTCTAATTCAGTTACTGTGTTTTCACTGGCAAATTGCAGGGGTAGTTTGGTTAACATTATGACTGAAACACTGCCCTTTTTCAAAAAAATCTAAATGGAAAAACATACGTTTTAAAAGCTCTTGAATTAAAGTTTTTATAAAGGCTAAAAAATTTTTCTTAATGCTGTGACCTGTGGTGGAGGTAGTTGCGCTGATTCTAATTAATTTTGGAAAAAATACCCAAAGTCACAATCCTTTACTTTTAAATAATTATTATCATTGTTAAGGTTAAGAGAGTTACTCAATGTTTCAAGGTTAAGGTGTTCAATTAAGGCGGGTTTTAAGATTTGTCTAGTTAAAATTTAATATCTGTACAAGCTTTAAAATGATCCACATAATTTTTTTAAAACATAAATTTGCTTTAAGTATGACAGCAAATATTGCAAAATTAATTTATTTACCTTATTTTTATATGCTTTATATAATAATTTAGCAGTATGACATTTTTTTGTTAAATTATTAATAGGAAGAGTTTCTAACTCTAAATAATGAGAGATAATTTTTTGGATTGCTTTATATTTAGAAAGCCACCTAGTTGTTGAAAGCTGAGTAAACTTAACAAATTTTGAGTCTTCATTGGTATTTATGAGATTGATGATTTATTTGTATTTAGCAATTCGCAAACACTGTTGATCTGTTGATCCATCAACAATTATTGAGGAAGGAGAACGTCTCAAATCTTTTAACAGTTCAGAAAATAATAAAAGAGCAATCACATTTTTAATCAATGCTGAGCATTTTGTTTTGCGCATTTTTAATGAGTCGTCTTCTGTATGTAGTGTTGATGATGAGCTTGCACCAAGCATTGATAATGAAGTCAGTTTTTATGACTGATAAAGTTTATAACTTCTCCAAGGTGCTCAACACTTCCAATAGTTGAATGACTAGCATTATTAACTCTTTTCATTTCCTTACACCTAAAAATATAAATAGCATATTAAATGTCAAAAGTAAAAATAAGCTTATGAGTCTAGTCACTTAACCAAAAAAGAAGGTCAACCTCAGAATGAGAGATAATTACTAGATCAAACGAACTTACCTGTAATGAAGTTCGATCGTAATTATATGAAGTCCTCGTCGAAGTAAATGAGAATAAACGTAGTTCCCCCATTCCGCACCGAATACCACGAATCCAAAGTAAAAACAAAACCTCGGTGTCAGCACTAACACCCGCCCGGATTCTGGAAATCATTCTTGAAAGAGTTTGCTGAAAAATAAGGCAGGTAAGGAAATCCAAGGGATTAGACCGTAAGTCCAAAGGGAAGAAGGGTGGGTCTTATTTACTTCGACGAAGACTTCATATAATTACGATCGAACTTCATTAAAGGTAAGTTCGTTTGATCTAGTAATTATATTTCGTCCTCGTCTTCGTAAATAAGAATAAACGTAGATATTTAAAGACAATAATTAACTGCTTAATTTTTCTGCACCAAATTGAAAATAATCAGTTGGAACTGATTATTTCGAAGCATTTATTAAAAAACAACACAATATATTATAAGATCATAAAAATATAAGAGAAATGAACAAATTAACAAAGCACCATGCTTACAACTTTAAGTACTCAAAACTGCCACTGCAAAACTATAGGCATCGTTAATGGGTCTCTTATAAAAATTCGCGAAGGTCCTAGAACTATTGGACCAACCAGCTGCTGATCTAATAATATCCATAGAAACACCTTTATTATACGCTATGGATGTCGATGCATGACGTGTGGAGTGAGACCCATATTCCGATGTATCAATCCCCGCGTTATGCAAAACCTTTCGAATCCATTGAGATATCGATTGAGAGGTTGCATTATGATGGGGTTTTTTGAAAGTTGTGAGTAATCTATTACAAGAAACGGCAGTGCGAAACGGTCTTGTTTTCTGGATATAAAAAAGCAGAGTTGTAGCCACACAAATATTCCGATCGTCTGTAAAACATGGAAAACCAATGACTGGTTGTAATTTATTAGGGCCTGAATTTTTGATTCTACTCTGGATAGAAATATTCAGACCCTGGTCGGAATCTTGAATATTTTTTAGCTCAATGAGAGATAAAGTTTGGACCCTCTGCCCCGAAGCGAGGGCTAATAGCATAGCCAATTTATAAGAAAGAAGTTCCAACGAAATTTTATTATTGTCTAACTTCCGAAGATAAGTCAAAACGACAGAAGGGTCCCATGTATTTGTATATTTCGGTCTACTAGGCCTTAGGTGAAAAATGCCTTTAAAAAATCGTTTAACTCTATAATCTTGTGCAATCTTGGGCCAACGATCTGAGCTATAGCAGATCTATGGCAATTAAGGGTACCATATGAAGCGCCCTTATTAAATTCTTCTTGGAGAAATTTTATAACGGTTGGGATAGTTGCAGCAAAACAACTCTCCTTTCTTGCAACACAGAACTGCCACCATTATTTTAAACCTACATTATACTGCTTTAAAGTAGATGCTGTTATTGAAGCTGTGCATACATCCAAAGCGCCTGCTGGAACTCCACGTAAAACTAACGCTTGCTGGATAAGAGCCCGACCACCAGGGTAAGTTGAGGCCAAAGAGGGTGTGGCATTGACCTATTGAAAGATAAAAGTAAATCTATGTTAGGCTGAAGGTAAACCGGAGGACATTTTTGAAGAGAAGTAAAAATCGGAAACCAAGGTTGCGTAGGCCAATATGGGACCACTCCTATTCCTTCTGCTTTATCATGAATAAACTTTTGTAAGACGCGAAGGATTAGAGAAAAAGGAGGAAAAGCATACAATTTTAGACCCTCCCAACTTAACGTAAAAGCATCTACCCAGAAAGCGTCAGGGTCACGATGCCAAGAAACAAATTTTTGACATTTTTTTGTTGAGCCGACTCGCAAAAAGGTCTATATCCGGAGCACCAAAAAATGAAATAATGTTATTATAATATTTGTCGCTTAGTTCCCATTCTGTCTCGAAAGCAGTCTTACGAGATTGCTCATCCGCAATTGAGTTATCTTTGGAGTTGATGTAAGAAGCAAAAATATAAAGGCTTCTCTCTTCCCACCAACGCCAAATACCCGAACAAAGGTTATTCAACTTGGGGTATTGAATACCCCCCCTTCTATTAATATAGGCAATGGCGGTTGTATTATCTATTCGTAATAAAATATTATGGCCACGAAGGGTATGAGCAAAACATTTTAGAGCAAAAAACGCCGCCTTCAGTTCCAGGTATATTTATATGTTCCTTCCCCTCCTCCAAAGACCAGAAACCATTTGTTTTCATATCTGCACAACATGCACCCCAGCCAGTCAAGGAAGCATCTGAATATATTTCCAAATTAAATGAATTTCTTCTGCTACAATTTGAGCTATTTGGAATATTACGCAACCACCACCTGAGGTACTCATGCAGACCAGGAGAAATCGTCATGGTTCTATCATAATTACCACCAGAACGGTGTAATGCCAAAAAATTTACTCTCTCTAATGATTTAGTATACCCTCAACCATAACAAATAGCCGGGCATATGGACACTATCTTGCCCACAAACTGAGCAAAATATCGTATACTGCATTTTTCTGTTTTTAAAATTTGTTTTATGAATTTTAAAAGGGGTGGCTTTTTATCTTCAGGGAGGGAAATAGTCATATGGACTGAATGATAATTAAAATCCAGATAACGACATGTTTGCGAGGGCGTCAACACACTTTTTTCATAATTTATGACAAAACCAAACTGCTCTAAAATAGATATGGTGAATTTTACATTCTGAGCACACGCCTCAAAAGTGTTTCCAAACAACAAATAATCATCCAAATACAAAACTGAACAAAAGCCTTTTTCTCGTAAGAGGGCAATAATTGGCTTCATCAATTTAGTAAAAAGGTATGGAGCGCAATTTAGGCCAAAGGGCATGCAATTATATTCAAAAAAATTTCCTGCAAATTTAAATGTTAAATATTTCCTATGTTTCTTAGCAACAGGAATTAAGAAATATGCATTTTTAAGATCCAAAGTGCACATGTAACCATTTTGTTGTATAATATTACACACTGTTTGGTGATTTTCTAACTTAAAATGCTTTGTTCTAATAAAAACATTAAGTGATTTTAAATTCAAAATAAGGCGCTTAGAGCCATCGGGCTTAGGAACCAAGAAAATACTGGAAATAAATTCTCGTTTACTATATTTTACCTCACTAATAGCACCTATATTTAAAAGATCTCTAATAGACGTATTTAGAAAAATTTTCTCTGAATGAGTCCAACTCCGTTCAGAAGGCTCGAATTTTTGAACTGGAGTACTAATAAAAGGTAATTTAAGTCCAGTAATCCAAGATAGAATATTTCCGAGAATATTTCTATCTTGGGTAATAGTCTGCCAATTTTGTAAAAAATATTGGAGCCTACCAACTAAAGTACACACCTCATCTAATACTTCCGGCGATTGTCCTTGGGTCGAACATTCGACCTGGATGGAGGCTCTTGCGTGAACGAACTCAGTGGAAGCTGTTTCTGTCTCCCCTGATGGGACGAGCCGCTGCTCTGACGTCCACCTCGACTGGCTCCTCGAGGTAGTTGACGAGATGGACGACGTAAGTTTAAAGGGTTATCCTTTGGTACAGAAAAGGATTTTTTGGTGGAACTCGACGGCTTCAAATACAAGGCAGTCTTTTTAATGTCCTTATTCGCCTTTATGCGATCTCCCACATCACTACCAAATAACCAACCATCCGCTGATACAGTAGTCAATGTGTCTTTTAAGTCTTTCCGAAGATTTAAAATTAACAAGTCTCGTCGCAGGGTTTCCCCCCCCCCCCCTCTTCTGAAATAAGCCCAGATAATAGTTGGCCTAAAGCCGAAAGAGCAGATCCTACTTGGCTCTGCAAACCAACTAGGGTGGCATCTCGCCGCATAACCTGCTCATTAATTGCAGAAACTATTTCACAATTGAGCCGTGGACTCCGTAGAAGGGGACAGTTTTCCGTAGGGGGATATTTTTTAATTAAGGCATCTAGAGCGTCATCACCCAAGCCCTTTCCCAAAACCACATACCATCTGCTGACTAAATCGGAATGAATCTTCGGTCCAACCACTTCTTGAAGAGGCTCCACATCTCCCAATAGCGCCAAAACATCTTTGTCCAAAGACGAAGCCAAGAAACCATTTGGGTCAGGAGCAGGCATCTCCTCTGAAAGATAAAGGTGACCATTGATAGAAGAAACATTCGCTAGAGCACACCATAATCCTCTAGAGCATGCCATAATGCTCTGGTAAAGCATGCCATAATGCTTTAGAAAGAGTATGAGCAGAAAATAGCCTAACCCATTCTTCATAAAACGGCAATGAAACAAAACAGTAAACAAAAAATTAACTTACCTATTACGCTCCCGCCAACGTCGCCGTCGGCGACGGTTCCTTGCGTTAAACCCGATAATGGAACATTATCACTGTCGATGTCGTCATCAGGCACTAAAATTCTAGCGGGGCTCGGGGAAGAATCCAAAGGTAGCACCCGCCTGCGCCGTGATGAAACATGCGAGGAACTGCTTTGCCGCCGAGAACGATGTTTACCTGAGAGCGACAAAGACGGAGAGCGACGCCGACAAGTAGAGCGCCTATTCCTCTTTTTAAGCTTTAGGCATTTCTGAAGCTTTGAAATCTTCCATTGAAAATAATCCTCACTATCACTATCACTACTTGAACTATAATATCTTTTTCGAGTGTCTGACATAATTACCGACGGAAAAAAGCGCTTAAAATTATTTAGCACTAAAACGCGACGTAACAATTCGACACGAGAACAAAGAATGATTTCCAGAATCCGGGTGGGTGTTAGTGCTGACACCGAGGTTTTGTTTTTACTTTGGATTTGTGGTATTCGGTGCGGAATGGAGGAACTACGCTTATTCTTATTTACGAAGACGAGGACGAAACATAATAAGCTGTAAAATTGTATAAACCTTCATTTTTGCATTTTTAAAGTTGTCTCAAAAATCTCATAAAATCTCGTGTCCGCGTCAAAGGTCACAAAAATCGTTTTTTTTTGCAAATATCTCCCTTCTTATGGTTTTAAGCCATTTACATTTATTATAAAAATTGTAGAGAATACATTTATCTACCACTTTTGTCCCAAAAAATTTTCATATTCTCAACCGTTTTTGAGATAGAGGGCGGTGAGCGCGCCGCGCTTACCTATTCATAGCATAATACAAGGTAAGTCCCTGTAAATAATACTCCATATAAAGTCTAGAAATCGTGCGAGTATTGAGAGAAATGACGATCACATTAATTATTTAAATACCTTAACCTCTGTGAATGTGCATATCGAGTGCCGAAAGGTATACATCAGTAAAAATCCTATTGCAGCATCGAAACGATGCCTAAAAGAAGGCAAACCTTCCCCATCATTAAGTGCACTTCGTAAAAAAAGAAATGAAGCATTTGATTTAAAAAAAAACTATGCGTATTTTGTGATCAAGCAGCTGATGCGGTAAGAAAAGAAAGAGAAGTACAGACGCACGATTAGTTAAGTAAGTGCTCTTGAATTTAAAGAAAATGCCAATGAAATTATCAATTTCAAAAGCAACTTTAGAAGGTCTCAGCCTTTTGTCGAAACGTTTGTTTCAAAAATTTCGATAGCGTTGTTAACTCTCCGAATTTTATATTTGAAAGCATAAAGCTCTTGCGGCCTTACTTGATAATAAACATTATAAACTTCAGTTTGGGAAGTTTTAAATGCTATCCTAAAGGGCTAATCTTGCCATTCAAAAAATTATAGTTTGGGCTATGCATGCTCTTGTCGTATTAAATGAATTAATATTACTTTATAATCATTACATGGCAAATAATATTTCGATACTAAAATTAAGCATTAGTATTAACTATTTGTTATTACCATGTCATGTCGATCATGCAGAACTCAATTACACATTTAAAAATCGTTCTTGAATCGAGAAACAATTTGTTCGAGATCTTTAACGTTCGTGTAGCGAGTTGACATTTTCATTATTGTTCAGAGTTGCACAAGGATTGTTTAACATTTACCCCTGTTTCTCGGTATAAACTGCACCCATAACTAAAATATCGCTTGAATTATTTCAGATATTCCAATAAAGAAGCTACGAAATCAATTAGGATTTTGACCTACCCTATTCAACATCTGCCATTGTGTGATATTTTCAGACGAAATATGATTGCCTTTATTTGTAGAAAAGCTGTCGTTTAGGTAGCTAATAATTATTAATAAAATTCCGTTTGGAACCTGATAGGTATTAATCGACTTCTAATAACAGTGTAGCAATAAATGGTTTGCCCCTATTTATTTATAATTGTATCAGTACTCGAGATAAACAAACAACTCCCTGAGGTTAACCGATTCCGTATAAACTAGAACCACTTTTATTTTTTAGAAAATGTCATTAATCATTTGCTTATCAGACACACATCATAAATAAATAGCATGGCTAGTTAACACGAGAGAAGAATTTTTAAACAAGTGTATCATTTTTTAAATTCAAGGTTTCGTTCGAAGAATGGTAATTTTTTCGACTTTAAATAATTAGACATGTAACTAGGTAGGTATATGTCGAGAAATCAATGCGGAAGCAGAAAAATGCCAACATCAATAATACATGTCGTGTTTCGGAGTGTGATTGCCCACTGGCTCCTGCTTTTTTATTTTACGTCTATCTTCTGATAATGTTTTAATATCAATACTTTTCGAACGTATTGCTACCTAATTACAAATAAACAAGGCCTGTGGTTTGGATTCAACATCTACAAAAAATCTATGGTTAATATTAATATATCTAGAAGCTGACAACAGTCAATGTGATCCGGAAAAAGAAATACTTCCAAAAATTGACCAGGGGAAGAGGGCTTTCTTGGTATCTTTCTACAAGAACAGATCAGTTTGGGTGTTACAGAACTTTTCCTACATCTAAGATGGAAGCAATTAAAGGTTACTAGGGCTGTTTTTGCATACAAGAAAATTAACTCCAGTAGTGGGGTAAAAAAGAAAGAAACATCGAGTCCAAGCAATAATCATCTTTCCACAAGTAAACTTCAGAAAAGTAATGCAGTTGGTCAAAGCGGTAAACCTTCGACAAGCGGATTAAAAAAAGAACCTGGTTTTGTTTTTATGTGATGACAAGCAGATATGCTTAGGCAAAGAAGAAAAAATCTTAAAAGGAGAGGCCACAGCCTGTCAATAGATGTATACGCATATCCAAGCTCAAAGGGTATAATTGGCAAAATCAAAACAGGTGATCAGATAGATCTCATTGCCATCGTCAGTCAGGATCTCGCAAGGATAATGCAACCAACAACATAACTTGCGGAATCTTACTTCAAATATTCAGAACACCTTACCAAAATACTCAAGGACATCCATTAAGGCGAAAACGATAATGTTGCAAGTTTAGATATCATCTCACTCTACCCCAGTATTCCGATCGATGAGGCCCTAGACAAGATCGCCATGAATGGGGATTGTCCATCACATGTTATCGAATTATCGGAACACTGTCTGAAAAACACCTGTTTCATGTTCTATCGTCACACCGATGCATGGCGCCCCCATGGGATCATCGCTGTCACCAGTCATAGTAAATCTCTTCATGACGTATTTCGAAAGAGATACCCTGCGAAAGGCAGCCTTCAAACCCACGTTATGGAAACGCTACGTTGATGACATCTTCATTATATGGCCCCAAGGTAGAGAACAGTTGGACACATTCTCGGTCAATCTAAATCAAATTCACAGCTGAATCCAATTCATATTAAGAGTAGAAAAAAATGAGAAGCTACCTTTCCTAGACCTCCACATCACCAAAACGCCGGACAAAACCCTAGATTATAGCGTCTATAGGAAACTCACCCATACTAACAGACATTTAAACACCAAACCCCATCACCACCCTTTACAAATCCAGTCCGTGGCAAAAAATACATTGATATCTCGGTCCTATCGCCTAACCCAAACTAACCCAAAGAGAATAAGAAATAAAGTTAACAACAAACGCCCTTATAAACAAAATGGCAACTCTGGAAGCAACATTAGGAAGGCAATTAATCAACAAAAACAAACAAGGAAGAAACCAGAAAGCAACGAAGAACATAACATGCAAAAAGCCATGCTTCCTTATATAAAGGGAGTCACTGACAAAGTCGGCAGAATCCTAAAGAAGCATCAAATCAAACCAATTTTCAAGCCACAGCGAACCTTAGCCCAAGTACTCGGAAATCCAAAGGACAAAGTAAAGTTTGAGAACCAAGGAATGTACAGCATACCTTGCGGGGGCTGTCAAAAATCATACATAGGGTAGACAAATAGACGAATTTCAACTAGAATCCAGAAGCATAAAAATAGCATCAGAACGAAGCAACCTACAGCAGCGCACTACCAACACCCCTTATCAACAGGACACTCCATCGATTTCAACAACGCTAGACAAGTAGCCACATTGGACCACTAAAAAACTCGCATATTCAGAGAAGCTCTAGAAATCGAAAAGACGGATAGCTCAATAAGCGAGATGACGCATTCAATATTTTCTTAATAATCAAGAAAATCACCCCCCTCCACTCAACAAACCATCCAGAACATTGCCGAAGCAAGAAAAATGGAACCAACGGAGGCGGAACCTATGCCACGTTACAATCTGCGCAGACGCCAGCCTGGTAATTTTCGGTCTTAATCTTTTTCTTCTTTCAGAAGGTGTCCAGTTCAGGATTTGCTTTGGGAGTCGTTTTTTG
>MU192348.1:11808-21857 GCA_016904865.1 Pissodes strobi | reverse complement strand
ACTTGAAATTTGGCATAGAGGTAGAGGTCCACAAACCCTCGGAACCTATTGACTTTGGTTACGATCGGTTAATATACAGGGTGTGAAAACAGGACAAGTAACCGTTTTTTGGCATTTTTGTCTGTGTAAACAAGGATAAAATTCTTTTTTTTTTAAGTCAAATGAAAGTATTCGGTAAAACACGTATTTTTGTTCCTTTGCTCTTTTGCTCTAATTATTATACAGGGTGTGAAAACAGGACAAGTTACCGTTGAAGTATGGTACTTAGGATAGGTCGCAATTTTGAAGACTGCGACTTGAAATTTGGCATAGTGTTAGAGGTCCACAAACCCTCGAAGCCTATTGAATTTGGTTACAATCGGTTAATATACAGGGTGTGAAAACAGGAAAAGTTACCGTTTTTTGGCATTTACAGGTCGCAATTTTGAAGATAGCGACTTGAAATTTGGCATAGAGGTCGAGGTCCACAAACCCTCGATGCTTATTGATTTTGGTAACGATCGGTTAATATACAGGGTGTGAAAACAGGAAAAGTTACCGTTTTTTTGGCATTTACAGATCGCAATTTTGAAGATAGCGACTTGAAATTTGGCATAGAGGTAGAGGTCCACAAACCCTCGAAGCCTATTGATTTTGGTTACGATCTGTTAATATACAGGATGTGAAAATAGGACAAGTTAACGCTTTTTGGCATTTTTGTCCCTGTAAACAAGGACCAACTTTCCTTTTTTTCGATGTCAATATATAAGTAGAGGTGAAAGTATGTTAGCATTTTTTGTTGACAACATGGTTACCATAGCAACCAATTAATAATATGTATACCACTATAAAATATATAGTATGGTACTTAGGATTGTTTATGAAGCCTAATTTGATACTAAATAATTGGTTGCTATGGTAACCAAAAAAAAGCAAAAAATCGTTATAATTCGTCAATCGTACGACTTAGAGATTTGATATTTGGTAATTAGGTAAAGATTAAAAATATTTAACGATTGACGTTGAAAAGTCGGTTACCATGGCAACCAATTAATAATATGTATATGACTAATAAAACATATAGTATGGTAGTTAGGATTGTTTGTGAAGCCTAATTTGTTACTAAAAAATTGGTTGCTATGGTAACCAAAAAAAGTAAAAAATCGTCTTAATTCGTCAGTCGTACGACTTAGAGATTTGATATTTGGTATTTAGGTAAAGATTAAAAAAAAATAACGATTGACGTTGACAAGTCGGTTACCATGGCAACCAATTAATAATATGTATATCACTAATAAAACATATAGTATGGTACTTAGGATTGTTTGTGAAGCCTAATTTGTTACTAAAAAATTGGTTGCTATGGTAACCAAAAAAAGTAAAAAATCGTCATAATTCGTCAATCGTACGACGAGTAGGTCATAAGTAGCTCATAAAACAGGTTTCGTTACATTAATTTGAGTTAGTCTCTGTTCGTTTTACTCCCGGAGCGAGCGGAGGCCAACGCATGAAATGTTGTGAACTTATTTGGCTTACTTTAGATTCGCTAAAAGACGAGTAAAAGAACGATCACTTTGTCTTATTTTCAATAAGAAAAATGTGCACAATATGCAATATTTGGCAACCTTGACCGAGACCTCTGTGCCCAAGGACTTTAACCTAATAAGGATAGTTAGATCAATGATATTTGTGCGCCAAACTCGACGTCACCAGGCCCACCACGCCGCCTTTGACCTTTGGAAGCTTAGCGAACGCAGGGCAATTGTGGGCCAGATTACGTCACGAACTTAGAAAATACATTAACGCACGCCGCCTTTGACCTTTGGACATTTGGCGAACGCAGCGCTTACGAGAACTAACTATCCTTCAGCATTTACGATAATTGTAGCGGTATCTACCGGTAAATATACAGCGGTAATCAGCTGACTAACGTCGATACGTTCCTGTAAATGGTAATTGTCGAACGGAATGGTGCGGATCGCGAATAACCTAAAAAAATTTGATTATAATGAAGAATAATAAACGTCAAGCTATCGTAATCTTGGCTACTTTTCAAATATTAGATAGTAGTGATTCGGAAGCTGAAGGCATTGTGTGTGTCTATTGAAAAATATATTGAAATTGTTGCTTTTCGTTATGATGTTGAAGGTATTTTAATTATTTCTCTCTAAAAATAAATGTAATAGTAAAATTATTTTCAGAGTTTCGAAAGTATATAAGTAACAAAATGGCTCGCAGGCTAAATTTGTAGGTTATGTCAATATAAGGTGCAAACCTTTGACAGTTATTTCTTTGTCTTTGGTGGAATCAAACCGGTATGTACCGACACAAATAGCAGATCTATAAAGTTGGAGCGCGGTACATGTATCGGTAGATTCAATTGAATTATAGAACGCGGGTGGTTAATGGAACACAAATTAACAAACGCTCAGATACATACCGGTAGATACCGCTCCAATTATCGTAAATGCCCAATTTAAAGTAGTGCTGGGACATCGACATGAATCATCGATGTTGACCATCGATGTTAATATCGAAAGCAAACATCGATGTCTTAAAAACATCGGTTGTGAAACATCGATGTTTGCTAAACATCGATGTTGACATTTGAAAATAATATTCTATATTAAGAAAAAATTATTCGTATAGAAGCCGGCTAATATCTAACTTTGCTTTTAAGCAGATACTTTCACGGCAGATGTTCCCAGGATTTGGCCCGTATAATCCCGCCCCTGGCAACTCCTGTCAGACAGTCCCGACAGACGGCAGGAGCGCACCAGTTCGTCGTACAACTAGAAACACCTAGAACATCGCTTTACCAGGACTCCTTTGTCTGGCGCACTGCATCACTGTGGAACTCACTTCCAGGACATCTGTTTCCCACTAATTACAACCTACAAATATTCAAGAACCGTGTCAATCAACATCTTCGCACACACACCGCTCGTTGAGCGCCATAGGATCTCCCTTTAGTGTGTGTGCCGCTGCCATAAAAAAAAAAAGCATTACAGCTAAATTTAAAATTTAAATAATAATGAGTAGGTATCTATTATTAATTAACTATATACTTCACTTTCAGTCTGCACTGTCGTATGCTCTTAAAAAATCGACAAAGAATAAAAGAAAAATCAATTTGTCTGAAATAGAATAAGAATAACGCCGATGCCGACCGGGCTGATTCGCGGAAATTGCAGGGTTCAGCAACACAGACAAGGGGATTGCAACTTGCAATTTACAATGCGTCCAAGACAAAAAGGGATGTTGCTGGATGTCGATTGCCGATTGCCGGTCGTTTGGATTCGAGTATCGGCTGAGGTAGAATGCAATGGTGGAAACCATTTTAAACAACGTCATTAAAATAAAATCAATATATTTCTTTTTATACTTGCAATTTACAATGTGTCCATATATCTTTTTTTTTTACGTATATGAATGTGTCCAAGACAAAAAGGGATGTTGCTGGATGTCGATTGACGGTCGTTTGGACTCGAGTATCGGCTGAGGTAGAATGCAATGGTGGAAACCATTTTTAACAACTTCATTACAATAAAATCAATACATTTCTTTTTATATTTATATAAATTTATTTTTATGATACATAACATCGAAAGGTAAACATCGATGTCAATATCGATGTTTGTGACTTCCAACATCGATGACAAAAACATCGAACATAGGTAACAGAGGATCGATGTTTTAAAAACATCGATGAACATCGCTCAGCACTAGTTTAAAGTCTTTACTAAAACTTGAACTTAGTAGGCCTTGCTCCGTGCCAGTCTGCCAGTGTGTCAAATGTCATTATTACGTTTTAAAATTTGCTTGCTTCAGGCCAGGTTTGATTTTGATTTTCACCTGCGCAAGTAGTAAAGTAAAAGTGTTTTAGTGATTTTACACAAGTGTAAACTTAAAACTTGAACTTTGGAGACTCAAAAGTGGTGGTTCCTTAAATTTTCTTGGCTTTATCTCAAGCAGAATCGCTCAAACTACTATAGGCACCCTCTTGAGAACAAAAGAAAATTTGCAAGACGGACAACATAATAATATATTATTATCGTTTCAACCAGACCCCATGTAAGTTGTAATAATTTAAAGTTTTTAATAATTTGCATATAAAAATATTCACAAAAGGAATGATAGTTGTATTTTTTAAAAAAACGAGTTTTTTTGTCAAATTTGACATTTGAAAAATACTACTTGATAGTTATAAGGGCTCATTTGCTAAAATTTTAAAATCGGTTTTGACTTCAGTAAGACAAAGTACTAATAATAAAAATGTGATTTTGAAAATTTCGTATCAGTAGGATATTCCGTTCTCCTAATATAACCATTTGTTACGACGTAACCGATTATGAAATTTAATGCAGGCTCCAGTCGAGCGTTTGAGATTTCAGATCGTAGGGTGCGTCGGCGACGCATCGAATGTATTTATTTGGTATTGTCAGAGTATTATTAGAGTTTATAATTATTCTGCGTTATTGCCTTTATAAGATATGTGAACTTTCTAAACTTTCATATTTCATAATGACATCAATCTTCAGAATTTATCAAAACCAGTATAATAATAACGAGACACAACACTTCTGTCAGCTGTTATAGTCTTATGTCGATTAGCCAACGCTGACGTGACAGCATTCCTATGCGATGACGTCACGCTAGAATTTCAACCAGGCGTGTTTATTATTTTTTAAAGCGACTTACAATACTCGCAGGAGTCTAATTTTTTGCATAGTCTTCAAAATATATACCCTTCCCGATGGTGAAATAAAAAAAAACTGAAAATGAGCCCATTGTCTTTAAAAACGTCACTTCTGACATAAAAGTATGACTTATTGCACCGACATTACGAACATTTAATATCAATTTTTTACCAAAAAATCGTGATAAGATTTCAATGATCCTCACTTTTTTGGAAAGAGAATAAAAAAATGAATCTATTGATACCAAAATTTTTCCAAAAAAAAACATTATTAAGACCTTACCTTATCTTAACCAGAACCAAAAAATTATTTGCAGAAATGATACTTAAATTTTTTTACAAATTGTTTTGATGGTAATTTTATTTTTGATTATGTTCGATCATTTCTAAACAATTTCATGCGTTCAAAATAAAAATGTAAAATGGGAAAAATATAAATTTGGATTCTATTCATAATGAAAGAAACAAATTTAATGTGATATGCGTAAGCTGCATATTCATAAGATGCCAGTGCTACGTTGTGAATTTTGTCTAGACGATACAGATAATAGGTTTGTTTCCACAGAAAATCACCAACAGTGAATTGACAGTTTTCAAACCAATGCTAGCATGCATGTAAGTTTATGATTGATCCGGAACAGCTTTGTACGTACATAAAATATAAATGACTTTGTAGGACAGATGAAAATAGAACCTCACTTATTTTAAATATATACTTTGTTCATGTTCTCGTTTCTATTTAATAGATAAATTTTAACTACCTAATTAGTTTGTTGTTTACTGTGACATGCTTCATTCAGTTAATTTTTCTCTTATATTTTATATAATAATGCCATAAACATTAAACTCAAAACAATCACCCCAACATCAACTAGGAGAGCCTATAATACTTGACAGCTTGACATCGATAACTTTTATAAATACCTTTATGTTCCATGGAACAAACATTTTATATCCTTATTGTGATTCTCCAATAATTTGGCATTCTTAAGTTAAAACGAGTATAAATTTAAGAAAATTTAACATATATATATGTTAGTTATTTTTAGAGCTTTCAAATCTAAAAATACAAGGTTTATTGTTCCGGTTGTTTAGAATTGGGTGTTTTGTTCCTGCATTTATCTGTTTTTTTTTATTTTTTTTAGTTGAAGAGTAATTGTTATAAAAGATGATTGTTTAGTTAATTAAATGTTTTTTTTTCTTTTCAAGTAAACTCATTCATTTTATTATTTATGTATTTCATGTTGTGAGGATGTCTCCAACTATAGACCTATATCAATTGTGCCCCTGTTTGGTAAAATTTTCGAAAGTGCTTTAAAGAGGCAAATGTGTGATCACCTTGAAACTCATCAGTTATTTAACCCGTGTCAGTTTGGCTTCCGTTCTAGCATGTCAACAACTGTGGCAATCAGCCAACTTATGACTCATACAGGAGTGTTTTGATGGAAAACTGTATGCTCGGGCCTTCTTCTTTGACTTAACAAAGGCCTTTGACTGCGTGTCTCATAAACTACTGATAGATAAGCTTCTTGATTATAACTTTAATAAAAACAGCATTGATCTAATAAAATCGTACCTGTCCAATCGATGGCAATATGTTACATTTGGTGGGGCTACTTCAAGTAGGAAGCCAGTTGTACAGGGTGGCTCGAATTTGTGTCTATGTATGGGGAACTCGAAAACCGTAAGAGATGCAGTGTCGGTCAAATTAAGGCAAAATTGCGCATTTAGGTGCCTAACAATATGCCGTTTAGAAAGTTTTAAAATTCCGAGTATTTACGGAGATATCTGGAAAAAACCGACATTTTGAAAAATCGTTTTATTTTTATCCTGGGCTTATTTAAAAACGGATTTCAAATCTAATTTCCCTTTTGCATTGCCACTTTTTCCGCTCTATCCAATGATGATATCCAGTTTGAAATCCGACGTTTCGTCTTCAAGGAATCATCATCAACTTTCTTTTTTTAAATACGAACTTTAATTTTTTTTATCGTTTTTCAGATGGTATTGGCGTTATTAATATGAGTATGTGTTTTTATTTTTATTTTTTTTTATTTTTATTATTTTTTTATTATTTTTATTTTATATATTTTGCTTTGGCGTGATTTTATATAATTTAATTTAATATTCTCGTAAGAAATAATTTTACTATTTTTTATTTTTAATACGCTCCAATTTTCAACTTAATACAAAAAACAAAATAAAATGTTTTTATAGAATATAAATATTTCGAAAGTACCAACCTTGAAATGTTTAAAATTACGCCAGAACAAAATATATAATTAAAAAAATAATATTAAAATTTAAAAAAAAATAAATAAAAAATAAGTAAAAACACATAATCATATTAATAACGCCAATACCATCTGAAAAACGATAAAAAAAATTAAAGTTTGTATTTAAAGAAAGAAAGTTAATGATGATCCCTTGAAGACGAAACGTCGGATTTCAAACTGGATACCATCATTGGATAGAGCGGAAAAAGTGGCAATGCAAAAGTGCAATTCAATTTGAAATCCGTTTTTAAATAAGCCCAGGAAAAAAATAAAACGATTTTTCAAAATTTCGGGGTTATCCGGATATCTCCGGAATTACTCGGAATTTTAAAACTTTCTAAACGGCATATTGTTAGGCACCTAAATGCGCAATTTTGCCTTAATTTGACCGACACTGTATCTCTTACGGTTTTTGAGTTCCCCATACATAGACACGAATTCGAGCCACCCTGTACATGGGTGCCACAGGGCTCTGTCCTTGGACCAATTTTATTTTTACTTTATGTGAATGACATTCCATCGTGTGTATCACTGGCCAGCACGTAGATTGTATTGTTTGCCGATGACACCACAGCAATTGAGAGGGCTGATAGTTTGACTGACCTTGATCGGCGGACCAAAATTGTGCAGTCCGATGTGCAACAGTGATTCTTGTCGAATGGATTGAGCATAAATGAGGATTGGATTTTTCCTTGAGGCCTGTGGTGGTGCATGGCTCTGTGAAGTTTTTGGGCATTTACTTGGATTCTGGGCTTACATGGGAGAAACACGCTGACTATCTTACGAGTGTCCTTAGTAAAAAAACCTTTATAATTCCCAATTTAAAAAGTATTGTTTCACCAGATGTACTTATGAAT
The DNA here is from genome assembly GCA_016904865.1 of Pissodes strobi. Taxonomy (NCBI): domain Eukaryota; kingdom Metazoa; phylum Arthropoda; class Insecta; order Coleoptera; family Curculionidae; genus Pissodes; species Pissodes strobi. The sequence continues at coordinate 14,046 of MU192348.1, read as the reverse complement.
GCTTACTATGGTCATTTTCACTCTCATCTTGCCTATGCTATCCAGTGCTAGGGGCATTCACCACATGCTTCCAAGATATTTGCAATCCAGAGACGCTGCATAAGAATAATGACTGGTGTCAAGTTTAGAGACTGTTGCAGGGCCAGTTTTGTCTCTTTGGGCATTATAACTCTTCCTTCCTTGTATATATTAAGTTGTCTTCTCCATGTGAGGGCTAATATGGGTGATTATACACCCATATATCGTGACTATCACAGCTACAACACCAGAAATAAGGATAATTTTTCTAACTATAATAGGACTGCCAGGGCCAGGGATGGGATAAACCATTTTGGAGTTAAATTTTTTAATCTGTTGCCACTGTGTGTTAAAAACTTGGACTACCATCTATTTAAGTCTAAAGTTAAAAATTATCTCAAGGTGAAGGCCTTTTATGACCTGGAGGAATATTTCAATAACAATTTCGATGATTTAAGGTATTTAAGGTAGCAACTGTTCAGGGGCGTATAGGCTGTTGCCTTAGCTGTCTTATTGCTTTATGTTGTGTTGTCTGCCAAACTTATTTCTTATTTGTTAATATACTGTGTTTTGTTTTATTAATATTTTAACTAAAAAAAACAACCTTCATGACTTTTTTTAACTGTATATTTTTAAGTTTTATCTTTATATTTGACGTGTGAAAATATTTACAATATGTACATCATCAATAAATATTATTATTATTATTATTTACATTAATTTATTTGCTTTTAGCTTCCTGCTCCCGTGGTTCCTGTTCCTACGGTTCCTTGCTTTGTAGTTCTTGGTCTTGTAGTTCTTCATCCTGTTGCAACAGTTGTTAATAATTTTTATTTCTGTTAGTTAAAGGTGAGTAAAGTTAGGTTTATTATGGTAAAATTGTAATTTATGAAGAAAAATTACATTATTATTAAATCATGTATATGTCGTAGGAATTCGGCGTAAGACGTCATATCCTGAAAAGCCTAGTCATTACACATATTGCCGGCAAATGCCGTAATAGGATCATTATTACATTGTTTTATTGAAATTTTGAGTCATTTCAGGAAATTACGTCTTACGCCGATTGCCTACGACATAATATACAAGGTGTCCCAACGATAGAGTAAAGCAGATTTACGGCGTGTAGGTGAAATTTTAAAACAAACTACATAGGGGATGTTATACATGTTCAATCAGGGCATATTTTAAAAATATTTTGAATTACACAGGGTGAGTCAAAAAAGTGTTGAAACACTAAGTTGTATTTTTTTAAATGGGACAACTATATTTGATCCGATTTTTGAATTTTACATAAAATTCTAACACTTTTATATTACATAGTAGGTAAATGCCTAAATTCAATAAATACTTAACTTTTTTTGGAAAATATTTAATATTAGTATACAACTATGGTTATCGATAAAAACTTTATTTCTGCAAATAAAATTAAAATATTTGTGATACAGGCATAGTTTAAAATTGTAAGAAGTGACTGGTTTAGTAAGATCGTAAACATAATATAAAGGGTGTTCAAAATTAAATATCAAACTTTTTCATATTTGAACCAAGATGTTTCAATTGTATTAAGTAATATATTTTCAAAATTTCTTGTGGTTTTTCAATATTTTGCAAATGTTTTATTAAAGTAAATGGTTATTTAACGCACAGCTGGCGTCTCATAGTGTGTCTGTACCAAGTTACAACCTTCAATTTAGTGTAGAACAAAAGTTAACATATGGTCTAAATTTTTCACGTAAAATCCTATGGTGCACGTTAAAAAAAACGCAATGTATTTCAGGTCATAAACTGCTCTTCAAAAAGCTGACAATATGCCTAAAACGAAAAAACAGAGTTTAGACAACAAGAGGAAGTTGAAAAAATTGCTCAGGAATTTAAAAAAAGAGGGTGCTTTAAACAACATAGAAACTTCTTGTGGAGAGTCGGCATCTAAAGAAAAACAAAAAGATGCACAAAGAAAGAGCATGAATATAATTAGACAGCGCAATGAAGAATATAAAGCAAAAGAAGATGAAATAAATAAAAAACGAATAAAGAAATTAAGACAGTCCGAAGAATTTAGAGCAAAAGAAGATGAAATAAATAAAGAACGAATAAAAAAATTAAGACAGTCTGAAGATTTTAGAGCAAAAGAAACGGAAACGAACAAAAGGCACATGAAAGAAGTTAGATTGTCTGTTGACTATAAAGCAAAAGAAGCTGAAACGAACAAAAGCCGTA
>JAEQML010058758.1:0-29669 GCA_016904865.1 Pissodes strobi | reverse complement strand
AATGTTCCAATAAGATGACGCTATACTGAGACTCATCGATTTCTCAACATTCCCAATATATTTTTTATTGTGGCATTAGAGGGAAGACACGTTCTTTTTTTATGACCTACAAAATAAAGAACACCGGGTTTTAAATAAAATTTAAATTTACGGTCTATATAAAGGAATAAAGTTTCTAGCAACCTATTTAAACCTAGTTTATATGTCACTTCGGTTCAAATTATGCAGATTTCGAGATAATGAAGATGCGGGATTTGACTCGAAATATATTACATCCACTTAGTCTAACTGAAACTAGACACGTTTAATTGCCTATGCGAAAGAGCTCGAAAGGATTGAAACGAAAATCTTCTTTCAGATTAGTTGTAGGGATTTGTCTTAACTACTATGAAGATTATTGTATACATATAAAAATAAAAGCTTTACCTCAAGTTACAAGGATGCACACTGTCCATAATTATACAGTTTATTACTGGTCGGCAAGTGCTTTCAAAATATATAAGTAAACGACACTTGAAAACAATTGCAATTGAATAATAATAATAATAATAATAATAAAATGCTTTATTTGCTCAGTTACATTTAAAAGGTTTAGCATTGTCAAATAAAAGAAAATACAAATATTATGTGGAGGGTACAACCCAAATTGACTTAGTTAAATTAAAATTATATAAAGTACATTTAAATGTATAAATATTAAAAAGATATAGATACAGATTAAAACATGTTTATCATACAAAAATATAAAATAAAGTAAAGAAAATCACAAATGGTACGAAACTCAGACAATGGACAAATATGTATAAAATTCCTCAAGATTATACGAGCAGACATCCAGGATTAGGGCTTTTACATGATGTTTAAAAATTGTTAGGAGAAGGCTTTGTGTAGCTGGAGGCAGAGAGTTAAATAGCTTTACTGAGTTGACTTTAAAGCTCTTATGAGTTAAAGTTAATCGATGTTGTGACATCAACAAAAGATTGTTGTGTCGAGTGTCATATGTATGTCTGTCCCCAACTGTAATGAATTCAGAATAGTGTGTTTTTATGTATAATAGACATTGGTACATATACAAACCAGGCATTGCTAAAATTTTCAATTGTTTGAATAAAGGTCTACAGCTGTCAGTCGAATTTTTATTACATAATATTCTTATAGCAGTTTTCTGCATTTTAAAAACCTGTATCCAGTCTGTCGAATTACCCCAAAAAAGAAGGCCATACGATAGCTTTGAATGAAAAAGACCCATGTGTTCGGTACGAACTTATCCACGATAGGCTTCATCAACATGCGCGCCGAAATTTAAACTTTTATCTCCCACCTCGAAGCTAGGAAAAAGGGACAGTCGACAGACAGACAGTGTTGCCATTCGTAGCGACTTATCGCGAAAATAGCGACTTTTTGATGACTGTGAGACATAGCGGCGATTTACAAAAACAAGCCTATTTGTAGCGACTTTTTCGAATTTTGAATTAGGTTAGGAAGTTTTGTTAATCACTGTTTTGCGATTTGGAATTATCGTATTTATCTTGATATTCAAATTATAATTGAGGACCGGGAGCCACTGTCATGTCTGCTCTATCGGCTCGGCTCGGATTAGATCGCATCAGTTGTGGTCCGGGGTCCGGGACTTCCCCGAAATCGATCGTTCTGGTCAAAACCTTTTGTTTTTATTCCATGTTCCATAATTTGTGTGTTCGTCTGCCTAAACGCAATTTAGTGCATTTACCTTCTGCTATAGGCAGTATACTTTATACCAATTGCTAATCAATCTTTAACTAATACATGATAATCAAAATACAACAATGATTGGTTTTATATTTTGTCCAACGTTTTTCTTATTGGGTAGTGACTAATTAAATTAGTTTGGGTTAGTTTGACTTAGTTTTTGATGTGTTGTGTGTTATGTTGTTAGTTTTAGTGAAAACACTATTTTGTTTCTCCTACGTTTTTATTAACTATTTTTCCCTTCCAATTTTATGCAGCAAAATAAAAAATCCTATTCTGTAAAAAACACGTTTTTTTTTTTTTTTTTTTTTTTTTAGGATACTAGGATAGCGACAAAGTAGCGACTTTTCACACCAGGTTGTAGCGATTTTTGGCTTTGCCGCTCTGGCAACACTGCAGACAGAGAGGGATGTTAGGTCTCTTCGTCGTCTGAGCATACGCCGTGCGTTACCTATTTTTCGTACCTCTATATTTATACCTTATTTTTACCTAAAATAAATGAGTTTTGAAGTAAAAAATCGTTCTGGATGATACAGTCCACTAATATTAATAGAACCAGCATAAATCGTAACATATTTTGGTACCTTCGAACCCGATTTCAAGTGAAATTAAAAGTTGTTTATGGCTCATCGACATATGCAATCATTGCAATCGACATCGAACGTTCACAGCTAGCCGATCAAGGAAGAAACGATGAAGCGGCGTTGCCGAACTGCTCAATACAAGTAGGTCCTTTCCAATTAATGCTTAGTAACTCAATGCTTAGTTTTCCCACTAACATTTAATTAGTCATACCCCCCTGCATGCCTTATATTTGCTGTGCATAGAGTATAAAAGTGTGTTAAATATTTGTCATAATTTTTCGGTATTTATCGTTATTTAGGGTGATTCATAATGCCTAATGATGGGGAGATCGAGAATGTTGGGGAGGCTAAGACAGAAATTAAAAATTTGATTTTTCGAAGGGGTCAGCTAAAGGCTACTTTAACGCGTTTTATAAAATATGTAAGTGGGGATCCAGATATTACGGGGTTGAAATTGCGGTTATCTAAGCTCGATGCAACTTATGCAGAGTTTGAAGTAGTACAGTCAAAAATCGAAGAAATCGATCCAAGTCGTGAAACCGAGAGAATTGCGTTTGAAGACGATTATTTTAATGCGTCGAGCCATGCTATAAAATTAATAGACCAATACGATCGTATCGCAACAAATGCAAATTTTAATTTGTCGCAGACCAATTCAGCATTACAAACGCCGGGGCAAACAAACAATTTCGCGAAATTACAAGCAATAACATTGCCTCAATTTAGCGGTTCCTATGAAGGTTGGTTGCAATTTAATGAAATATTTCAATCTTTGGTAGATAACAATAACGAATTAGCGAAAATTCAAAAGTTCTACTACTTGCATTCTTGCCTCCGTGGTGAAGCACTTCAGGTGTTACAATCCCTCGAAATATGCGAAGCAAACTACGACGAAGCGTTAAGACTACTTCGCGAACGTTATGAAAACAAGCGCGTTTTGATACATAACCCCAGATAAACCCACACCAGATGCAAAAGATCGGCAAATTCCTCGTCGGCCAACTTTAACCTTGACGTGGCGGTTATACGCGGCCTGCACCAAATAATATGGGTATGATTATAGAATTGTTCTTCAAAATTAAAATAGTTGGTCTACACCAATGAAATGAAAACGTGTTGTGTTGTGGACTGGTTCAGGAAAAATAAAAATTTGCAATAGCCATTCGGTTATGGAAATCTTGTGTTATTATGGCTGCTCTGACTTTTTTACAGAAATTCCTTTAATACGCTTTAATGTATGCCGATTTAAGGTTATTTAAACATTGAAAATGCTTCTGTTATCCTAATATAGGGCCTCAAATTGTGAAAAAGTACATGCTACATTTTCCACATGATGTCATACGCGTGAGAGATTGTGTTAGTTTGTTTATTTAAACTTAAATTTGATCATAAGGTATCGGAATCGGTTCAAATGACTAAAATATATTGGAACTAACTGAAACTAACCGAAAGTTGATTGAACGACTAGCCACAAGTGACCAAAAGCACGAACTAACCAAAAACATTAAATTTCATTAAATCATATCGGAAATGTTTCAAACGTCTAATATACATTGGAACTAGCAAAAAGTAACCGAAAGTTGATTGAATAACTAACCAAAACTAACTAAAAGCAAATAAAAGCACCAAAACCGGCTAAAATGTATTGGAACGGATTCAAAATATTAAAGTAAGTTAAAACTAACCCAAATTAACCGAATATTGGCGACTAACCTAAACTAAACAAAAATTGGTTATGACGTGTCGGAACTGGTTCAAATGAAAATAATTTAAAACTAATTGAAAGCAGGGAAAATTGATAGAACGACTAACCAAAAGTAACCAAAAGCACTAAAACGTATCGAAACAGGTTACAATCATTAAAATAAGTTAAAAGTAACCAAAACGAGCAAGATTTTAAGGACTAACCAAAACTAACCAAATCATTAAATTTGATTAAAATATATCGGAACCGCTTCAAACCACTAATATAAATTGGAACTAGCTAGAAATAACCGAAAGTTTGACTGAATAACTAACTAAAACTAACCAAAAGCAAATAAAAACACCAAATATAATGTATCGCAACCGGTTCAAATGACGAAAATAAATTGGAACTAACTGAAAGTAACCGTAAGTTGATTGAATGACTAACCAAAACTAACCAAAAAAACTAAAATTGGAAATAACGTACGGAGCCGGTTCAAATGATTATAATAAATTAAATCTAACTGAAATTAACCGAATCATGGTTAAACGACTAATCAAAACTAACCAAAAGTAACTAAAAGCACCAGAAAAGGCTAATTTTCAGTTAGTTTTAAATTATTTTAGCCATTTGAACCAGTTCCGATCCGTTATACCCAATTTTAGTGTTTTTGGTTAGTCACCAAAATTCGGTTAATTTGTATTAGTTTTATCTTACTTCCATAGTTTTAATCTATTTCGAAACGTTTTAGCCCGTTTCGGTGCTTTTAGTTACTTTTTGGTAGTTTTTGTTAGTCATTCAATCAACGTTCGGATACTTTCAGCCAGTTCTAATTTTCTTTTGGTCAATTGTACAGGATCCGATACGTTATAACCAATTTTAAACGTTTTTGGTTAATTTTAGTTAGTCGTCAAAATTCGGTTAATTTGGGTTAGTTACTTATTTTAATACCTTTAATCAGTTCCGATACGTTTTAGCCCTTTTTGGTGTTTATGCTTGCTTTTGATTAGTTTTGGGTAGTCATTCAATCAGTTTTCGGATAGTTTTAGTTAATTTTAATTTATTTCAGTCCTTCGAACCGGATCCGATACATCATAACCAATTTTAATATTTTGGTTAATTTTAGTTAGTCGCCAAAATTCGGTTAATTAAAGTTAGTTTCAACTTACCTTAATATTTTTATTTTTAATATGTTTCGATATGTTTTAGCCCTTTCTGGTGCTTTTGGTTAGTCTTGGTTAGTCGTTCAATCAGCTGTCAGTTAATTTCAGTTAGTTTTAATTTATTTTAATCATTTTAACCAGTTCCGATACGTTATAAACAATTTTAGTGGTTTCGGTTATTTTTGGTTAGTCACCAAAATTTGGTTAATCTGGATTAGTTTTAATATTTTTAATCTATTTCGATACGTTTTAGCCCGATTTGATGCTTTTACTTTCGTTTGGTTAGTTTTGGTTAGTCAACTTTAGGTAAAATTCAGTTAGTTCCAATTTTTTTCAGTCATTTTAACCGGTACCGAGACGTTATAAGCATTTTTAATGTTTTTGGTTAATTTTGGTTAGCCATCAAAATCGGTTAATTTGAATTAGTTTGAACTTACTTCAATATTTTAAATCTATTTCGATACGTTTTAGCCCGTTTTGGTGGTTTTGGTAACTTTTGGTTAGTCGTTCAATCAACTTTCGGTAAAGTTCAGTTAGTTTTAATATATTTTAGTCATTTGAACCGGTTTCGGTACGTTATAAGCATTTTAATGTGTTTGGTTAGTCGCGAAAATTCAGTGAATTTAGGTTAGTTTTAACTTAACATTATTTGTAATATGTTCTGATAAGTTTTAGCCCGTCTTGGTGCTAAACCTTTGGTTGGTTTTGGTTAGTCATTCAATCAACTTTCGGTTACTTTCAGTTAGGGCCAAATTATTTTAGTCACTTGAACCCGTTCCGATACGTTATAATCAAATTTAATGTTTGTGGTTTGTTTTCGTTAGTCGCCAAAATTCGCTTCGTTTTGGTTAGTTTTAACTTACTTTAATTTTTGTAAACTGTTCCGATAGGTTTTAGCCCGTTTTGGCTCTTATGGTTAGTTCTGGTTAGTGGTCCAATCAACTTTCGGTTAGTTTCAGTTAGTTTCAATTTATTTTAGTTATTTGAACCGGTTCCGACACGTTATAATCAAATTTAATGTTTTCGGTTAGTTTTGATAGTCGCCAAAATTGGGTTCGTTTTGATTAGTTTTTTTAAATTTTTGTAATCTGTTCCGATACGTTTTAGCTCGTTTTGGTGCATTTGGTTAGTTTTGGTTAGTCGTTCAATAAACTTTCGGTTATTTTCAGTTAGTTCCAATTTATTTTAGCCATTTGAACCGATTCCTATACGTTTTAATCAAATTTAGGTTTAAATAAACAAACTAACACGATCTCTCACGCGTATGACGTCATGAATGTGGCAAATGTAGCATGCACTTTTTCACGATTTTAGGCCCTATACTAGGAAAACAGAAACATTTTTAATGTTAAAATGCATTTTTAGATTGTCAGACATGCAGAATTGATTGGTTAAAACAAAATTTCCGATATCATAATAACAAAAAATTTTCCCGTATGTGGCCAATATTCTGGCGGACACTGTATAACATTAGTGGGATTTAAAAAAGATTTAACTATAACCTTGTATCTGCCAGTTTTCAGATTTAATTGAATTTCGTGCTCATTCGATTTTAAAATATGCAATAATTTTGGAAATAAGTGTGCTGGAATGTGCATTAAACAATATTTTTTATGCATACCTTTCAAAATCGTGGGGTAATTTAAATAATGATTTATCGCCACTGCTTCTAGTAGAACAATTCAAATAAAGGCACTTATAACCAGGCATTTTTAACAAAAATAAAATAAAGATTAATTATTTTTCGTAACGCTCTCGGACTAAACCAAAAGACTCGCGTGGCTCGCGTTTAGAATCACACTAGAGCTTGCCCTGACTATTTCTCGGGATGGCTGGCCATCCCAAGGAGGCGGAGCTTTAAACGAATTCTTGTTTCATGCGTTAGGCGGGAGGTTTCGCATCTGGTGTGGGTTTATCTGGGACATAACCATGTACGTAATTTATTTGAAATCACAAACGTTACAAAAGAATCGCATCAGGCATTGCGAAAACTATTAGACAACGCGGTAATAAATCTTCGCGTTCTTAAAAGTCTCAATCAACCCATAGAACAATGGGACACATTATTAATATATATAATTGCGCAAAAATTAGATTCGAACACCCAAAAAGAATGGGAAATTTTCAATAAAAAGGATTCGCCAACGTTTGACGAATTTGTGAATTTTCTAAAAAATAAATGTCAGGTGCTTGAAACAATCGATAAAAGTCAATCAACGAAAAATCAAATCCCTGCGAATCGTATTTTGGTGCACGCAGCGACTAACGATAATCCAACTGACGATCCAAATAATATGTCATTTTACGATTCGCGTCAAACAAATAGCAATTTTCATTGTCACTTTTGTAAACAGAATACTCATTTCGCATACAAATGTCAAAAATTGTTAGCGCTCTCGAACAGTGACCGTTACGTTACTTTAAAAAAGATGGGAATTTGTACTAATTGCTTAAGGCCCGGACACGTGCCCGACGAGTGTACAGCAAAAAATTGTAGGGAATGCAACCGCAAACATAACTCTATTTTACATGATTTCAATTTTAAGTATCATAACCGGAACATGTATAATAACAAGTCAAATCGACCATTAGATGTTAACGACAATAGTACGCCTCAAAAAACTTGCCATTTGTCAATTACTGCGGACAGCGAATCGGAAGAAAAACAAAATAAAAATATTTCATGTCAAAATGAACAACGCGGCAACACCGAAAAGACGGCCGAACAGTCAGGGGTAGGGACGGCGCTCGTAGAGCCACTGCCTAGCGTGAACGTTTGTGTTTATGAAACTGCGATTACTGCGAAAAATTACGAGCGGAATTCGCAAACGTTACTGGCCACTGTTGAAAATTTCGTTTTTGATGTGAATAACAAGCTAGTTAAATGCCGTGCATTGTTAGATTCAGCTAGTCAATCAAATTTTTGTTCCAAATATTTGTCTGAAAAATTAAAATTGCCATCCACTAGCGTAAATATTCCTGTTCTAGGTATCAACGACACAGCTTCTAACATAACCTCAAAATTTAAAACTAAGATAAAATCTACTAATGGTTCATTTCAAGCAAATATCGAATTGCTAGTAATCGATAACATAACCACCAAATTGCCGCAAATTTCATTTGATCCTAGCTTATTGCAAATTCCAGAAAATCTCGAGTTAGCCGATCGTAATTTTAATACGTCGCAAGATATTGACATCCTCATAGGTATCGAATTATTTTTCCGATGCTTAAATAGCGAGAAAATAATTTTAGGAGAAAATATGCCTATTTTACAGAACACCAAGTTCGGTTGGATCCTAGTTGGTCCTTTGTACATAGAAAAATATTCTTGTGATAATGTCAAGGTGCAGTGTTGTTTAACCATTGCACAAAGCGATTCGTTACATCAAACTGTTAAAAAATTTTGGCAAATCGAAAATTTCGAGAATAAACAGAATAAGCTTACCAAAGAAGAACTAGAATGCGAATTACATTTTCAAAAGAACGTTGAAACTGACTGTCATGGTAGATATATCGTAAAACTACCTTTAAAAGAAAACTATTTAGAACTTGGTGAATCGTATCATATTGCGCTAAGATGCCTTTTGTCTTTGGAGAAACGTTTAGCGAATAATCCCAGCTTACGTCAGCAATACACTGAATTTCTTAGCGAATACGCGAAATTGGGTCATATGTCACGCGTGAACCCTCATGTTGACAAACTTAACGAACCTACCGTGTATCTAAGTCATCATGCCGTTCTAAAGGATAGTAGCAGTACTACAAAACTGCGGGTAGTATTTAATGCCAGTTTAAAAACAAGTTCCGGTTTAAGTCTTAATGACGTGTTAAAAATCGGACCCAAAGTTCAAAAGGACGTGTTCGATATAGTTTTACGCATGCACATATATCCGATACTAATTGTAGCAGACATTGAAAAAATGTATAGAATGATTTTAGTTCATGAATCGCAACGGCAACTCCAAAGAATACTTTGGAGGGATGACGTCAGTCAAGAAATCGTACATTATAACTTAAATACTCTAACATACGGTACCGCGAGTGCATCATTTTTAGCCACCCGAGTGCTACATGAAATAGGGCAAAAATATAAGGACACAAGTCCCGAAGTTTCTAAAATTATAACGAACAATTTTTATATGGATGACTTAATTTTTGGTCACTATGACTTCAATCGCGCCAGCGCATTAAAAAATGAAATTGAGGAAATTTTATTAAAGTCAGGCTTTACTCTAAGAAAATGGATATCAAATGATATGCGCATAATACAAGACACTTACAAAAACGAACAGTTTTATATACAAGGAGACGCGGAAACCAAAACATTAGGTACTGTTTGGTATCCTAAGGATGATAAGTTAGGGTATAGCTTTCAAATAAACATACAAACTTCCACAATAACAAAAAGATCAATTTTATCCGTCATAGGACAACTTTTCGATATTTTAGGACTAATTAGTCCAGTTGTAGTAAAGGCGAAGTTAATATTACAAGAAGTTTGGAAACTTCAACTTGAATGGGATACCGAAGTCCCTGAAAATATCGCAGGCGATTGGTTAGATTTTGTTGCAAAACTACGTTATATTAATACATTAAAAATTCCCCGATGCGTCTTAAGTACTAGTTCTGATTTAAATTTTCTAATTTTATGCGGGTTTTGCGACGCATCGCAAGTTGCATACGGAGCGTGCGTGTATTTAATCTCGCGTCAGAAAAATGAAGAAGTCACTTCTCATTTAATATGTTCTAAATCACGATTAGCCCCTCTAAGTCCAATGAGTTTACCGCGGTTAGAATTATGCGGCACCTTATTGCTCGCGCAACTGATAGCTCGAGTTTTGAACGCATTGGAAAACGATTTTATTTTTGAAGTGCATCTCTTTACAGATTCGACCATCGTGTTAGATTGGTTAAAATCGGAGCCAAGTAAATGGCCGACATTTATTTCAAACCGAGTTGCTGAGATTCAGCGTATTACTGAGAATATGAAGTGGCGTCACGTGGATACCGAAAACAATCCTGCCGATATAGTTTCGAGAGGCTCTGATCCACTTAGGTTACAAACTCAAACTCTCTGGTGGTACGGACCAGCATTTTTAAAAGTCGGTAGTGAGCATTGGTCTAGCAGCCAAGAAGTTGTTATTGTTTTGCCCGACGCCAGAAAAGAAAATATAACTATTACATTCGCGACACTAAATCAAAATGATCGAAACTTGTCTAAAGAAAATGAAATATTTTTCAAATGGTCTTCTTATACGACTCTAACCCGGACACTAGGTTACGTCTATCGATTTTATCAGAACGTCAGTTCACCAGAAAAAAAAAATGGTGTTTTGACGAATAGCGAAATAAATGCAGTGGTGGTTAAATTGTGTAAAATTGTTCAAGGTGAGCGTTTTTCGCAAGAAATTAGTTGCTTACAGAACCACAAACCTTTAAATAAACGTAGCCCGGTAATTAGCCTAAATCCTTTCTTGGATAAGTCTGAATTGTTGCGCGTAGGAGGTAGGTTAACTAATTCGAATTTAGATTTCCAGCGAAAACATCCCATTTTATTACCGTCTAAGCATCAGTTTGTTACTTTGCTAATCCACTATTATCATCACAAATATTTACATGCTGGGACGCAGTTTGTTTTGACTCAAATAAGAGATAACTTTTGGATTATAAACGGGCGAAATGAAGTTAGGAAAGTCTTACGAAAATGCCTTACTTGTTTTCGCGTCAGACCATCTAATATAGAACAAATGATGGGATCCTTACCCAGTCCAAGAGTAGTGCCTTCTCGACCGTTCGTGAATTGCGGCGTAGATTATGCCGGACCTTATTTATTAAAAGATGGCAAGACGCGCAGTAGAATATTAATCAGGGCTTACGTTTGCATTTTTATCTGTCTAAGTACTCGTGCAGTTCATGCGGAACTAGTAACCGAGTTGAGCACTGAAGCTTTCTTAAACGCCTTCAAGCGGTTTGTCTCTCGGCGTGGGTTATGTGAAAGTATTTACAGCGATAATGCTACCAATTTTGTAGGAGCTAATAATGAGCTGCTTAAACTCTGCAAAATTGTGCGAGATATGGTCACGGATGACTATAGAAAATATTTTTCAGAACATCGCGTCACGTGGCATTTGATACCAGCTCGATCCCCTCACCATGGAGGTATTTGGGAGTCAGCTGTCCGTTCTTTTAAATATCATCTAAAACGCGTCATAGGGGATACACATCTCAATTTTGAGCATTTTTATACACTACTCGCACAAATTGAGGCTATCCTAAATTCCCGGCCAATTTTACCTCTTACTAACGACCTAAATGACATGGAGGCGCTGACACCAGGGCATTTCCTAATCGGCCGAAGCTTAGTCTCTGTGCCCCAATCTAACGATGTTGCCGTTCCTGAAAACCGATTACGTCTTTATAAGCAGCTACAGCAAATCCTTCAAAGGTTCTGGTCCGTATGGAGTAAAGATTATCTGAATACTCTTCAACAAAGGTCAAAATGGCGTTCCAAACAAGAAAACATCCGAGTTGGTACGCTTGTGTTACTCAAGGAAGACAATGTGCCTCCGATGCATTGGCCGTTAGGACGCATAGAGGCCGCACATCCTGGAAATGACGCGTTAGTGCGCGTAGTGTCGGTGCGCACAAAGAGTGGTGTTGTGCAGCGAGCAATTACGAAATTGTGCCCGCTACCTACGGATGATACTGACTAGTAATAATTGTTTTAAGATATATGTTAAAGTGTATGTTTATGCCATTTTGTTACGTATCTTGTTTAACATATTATCAGACAAATGTTTATTTTTAAGTTAAAACTGTTGAAATATCCACTATTTCAAGGCCGGCGGTATGTTCGGTACGAACTTATCCACGATAGGCTTCATCAACATGCGCGCCGAAATTTAAACTTTTATCTCCCACCTCGAAGCTAGGAAAAAGGGACAGTCGACAGACAGAGAGGGATGTTAGGTCTCTTCGTCGTCTGAGCATACGCCGTGCGTTACCTATTTTTCGTACCTCTATATTTATACCTTATTTTTACCTAAAATAAATGAGTTTTGAAGTAAAAAATCGTTCTGAATGATACAGTCCACTAATATTAATAGAACCAGCATAAATCGTAACACCATGTATGCAGTCCAGCTGACCTCGGAGGGAGCCATTCCTGAGATTCGACGTAGAAGGTAGAAAATAGAAGAAAGTTTGCTCAACAGCTGACTAATGGGGCCTCCAGGTTAATCTGCTGTCAATCCAAATGCCAAGGAACCTCACATGACTTGCCTCCCTTTCTTTGAGGGAGAAGGAGACAAGCTCAGTTTTGTCCATGTTAAGACACAAGGTATTATCTGCAAACCACATGAGGAGATCATTAGTTGTTAAGCCCGCAGCTGCTTGAAGTTTTGAAATATCTTTACCACAACTAAGAAGTGTGGTATCATCAGCATATTGAATTACTCTGTGGTCTGACATATGAGCTGGAAGTTCATTGACATACAGGACAAACAGCAGAGGCCCCAATACATATCCCTGTGTCACTCCTGCACAAACTGGCAGAGACAATGAGGTGTCGCCCCCACGCTCAACAAGCTGTGCTCTGTTAGAGAGGTATGAGTCAATATGTCTCAGAACATTACCCCTTATACCATAGTGTACCAGCTTGCTCAGCAGGATATGATGAGCCACACAGTCAAACGCCTTTGAGAGGTCGCAGAAAATTGCTGAAATATTTTCACCATCCTCAAAGTGCCTAACTATGTGACTCACCAGCTCCGCAAGAGCATCACTGGTAGACCTTTTCTTTTTGAACCCAAACTGCAATGGGGCCAGAAGTTTATGTTTTTCTAAAAAGTTTGAGATCCCATTACTCAAACACATCTCTATTGGTTTCGACAAGACTGGTACAATTGATATTCCCCTTTTGAAAATTGGTCTGACTTTACTAAGCTTTAACTGTCTAGGGAAATCACCTGAAAGAAAGCACTTATTAATTATAATGGACAGTGGAATGGCAATACCATCCTTTAGTTGTTTTGGGATTTTATTGCTAAGGTTATATATATCCATGGCAGAACTGTTGCTAAGACTATTTATGACCGTAAGAACCTCTAGGGGGTCAACAGGGCTTAAGTACATGGTTGAGCTGATGTTGATGTATTGTGAGGTTATTATCGAAGGATCTAGCCCTGAATTTGGAAGATGAGCTGTGATGGATTGAGAGACATTTATAAAGTATTGGTTAAATTCTTCTGCTGTACTGGAAGAGTTAGAAATTATTGTCTTTTTCTTAGTTTTGGATCCTTCAATAATACTCCAAATAGCCTTTGACCTATTAGGATTGTTTTTTATCTATTCAGAATAATAAAATTGTCTTGCATCGCAGATTTTTTGCCTATACTGCCTTTTCAATATGTTAATATTATCAGTGAGGTCAATATCTTTATTTTGTTTATTGTAGGTTAATAAATTAAGGTGATCTCTAATATTTTTGAGATTATTATTAAACCACTTTTGTTTTCTATTTTTGATATGTACGGTTTTTGACTTTTTTGGAAAGCAGTGTTCAAAACAAGATATTAAAATATTCAAGAAGGTGCCAAAAGCTGTGTTAACATCTGAGCTTTCTTCAAGAAGTATTGGCCAGTTGAAGCTTTTTAACATATTTACACATTTTACTATATTATTTTTACAAAATGGTTTAAATTCCAGAACAGAGGTTTTATTGATGTCACACACAAAAAATTTTTCTGCCTGTTCTCAATGGCCATATGATCAGACATATAGGTATCAATTAAGGAATATTTACAATTATTTAGGTCATTTGTTGTCTAAGCAGCTGCTCTTACATGTCTTACCAATTCTCGTGGCCTCCCTAAGTAAAAAATTAAAGCCATAGGATTTTATCAAATGTATAAATTGGTTTGAGATCTGGTTGTCTGCCAGTATATCTATATTGAAATCTCCATAAATAAATATACTATTTTTATGGTGGTTAGATAACTTTAAAAAGATTGAATTTAAAATTTCAAAAAATATAGTTATGTCTGAGTTGGGAGATCTATATATACATAAAACAATAACATTTTGATTTTTTAATTGGATATCAATAGCACAAACCTCTAAACACTTTTCAGTGGAAAAAATATCAATAAATTCAAGTTTCTTTACCACGTTATAGTGATCTTTGGTGTAGATGAGTACTCCGCCACGGCAAATATAACAACCAGCAATATTACTCGATCTGTCAGGCGAAAAATTATATTTGACCTTGCTAATGTCAGTTGGGTAGGAAAAGTCAGGGCTGGATTTGAAATATATATGAGTATGATTTTCCTTTAACAGAGCCGTAATATAAAATTTCAAATATCAATGGGTTATGAAATATATGTATACCTTGTTGTATGAGCAGGGAATCTAAAGAAATTCATCCTGGAAGAATATCTCTGGTTTGTACAAGTTCTTATTGCTTAAACACCATGGCTTTTTGCATTACACAGTGTGATAAACAACATTCGTCTGTCACGATGTCAATTATTTGACAAATACACGCCTATGGTTTCGATTTAACTCCAATAGCAATAAAATGAAGCAGTCGTAAAAACACGACGCCGCTGGCGGCAGTTTGACGGATTTCCTACCAAGGAATATCTTGCGCGCGAACTTGCGCAGATGCGAAAAAAGAAGATGTGAGATTGCTGGTTGTTATATTTGCCGTGACTCCGCCTCCTCCTGATTGGGACCGACAGAAGTAATTTGCCATGGTGTAGTTTGGCAAAGAGTAATTTTCAATAGCCTCTTAAGTTAACCAATGTTCACATATACAGATAAAATCATAACACTTATCTGCTGTTTGAAGCTCCAATTCATCCAATTTATTTGTTTGTCTTGTGCAAGTTGTTTGGTTGGGGAAGTTAATTTGCGTGCTCGGCTGATTGTTGGGAAGTGATCGGTCGCGTTTCTGGAGGAACTGTATTCTCTGTCTGCGACAGTTTCCTCCTTTGGGCAAAAAACTTGGATACAATAGCCCCATCAGGCCATATTTCTCGTTTCCAAGCGTTCCGGAAGTTATCCTGCCGTAGTGTTACCTTCATTGATCTACATAAGGTTGGGTATTTTGAGGGGTGATCTTCGCAAATTACCTCAGGAAATTGTTTTGCTAACATCTTCCTTAAGTCTTCCGGTTCAGTATCAGGCTTAAGTCTAGTGACATGCAGCGACACAACTTTCGGAACTCCTCGTATCTCCGTGCATTTTTCGTTGCCACCTACAACGCACCTTCTACGTCGCTTCTTTTGGACATTTATCCATTGGGGGTGATCTTCTTTTTCGGGGCCCAATTGTTGAATATTCTGCACAATATTGTGTGATTGTGCTTCCAAAATCGCTGCACTTACGGCCTTCGAGTTTATAGGAAAATTCTTATGATAAGGATTGCCTTCTTTTTCTTTGTTATTGTTTTTATTTTGCAAGACACTAGTGATAGTTGACAGCTTCGAATTGGTGGATGTTGGGTTGCCTATCAATGGTTTTGTTGGGAAATTATTCCGCTGCGCAACAATTTGATGCCGCTTAACCACTTCAGCAATGGAGGGATTTGCCGTTTTTGACATATCTGGCAAATCGGGGTTGACGTTGACAGGAATGACGGGGGCCCCATTGGCGGAAGGAGTAGAACTGTTTACCTTTTGGGGCTGACTTCCAATATGCTGTACATTTTTCGATCGCTCTTCGTAGTTAGTAATTACGGTTTTTCGGAGGCCAACTGTGTATTCCAGTGACTCAAGCAGTTTTTTGGACATTTCATATTGGCGCTGGATGCATTCCAGTTCCTTTTTAAGCAGGATTTCGTTCTGGATGTTGTGATTTGAGATTGTAATTAGCTAGTTGGGATTTTAGATTTAAGATCTCTTCTTCTTTGGCTGAGACAGCTTCACTAATCACTTTGTTGATTTCTTCATCTCTGACTGTTTTAGCACATGCTGCACAGTGAACTAAGTTTTTACTAGCACTAACGACCGTCAGCCCCATAATTCTAAATGCACAGGATTGGTGGTATACACACTTACATGAATTGCACTTAATCACAGTTTTTTCGACGTTCGATTTACAATATTTGCACCTTTTTATGTTAAGGTCCGAATTTTTGTCTTCACCAGGCGCCATGTTGGCAAAATGGCGCAAAATGGTAACGATTATAGAGGATATAAGATTTGATAAAAGACATGCGTATCATATCTGTATAGAATGTGTGCTTTATACATTTACCTATATTTAAAACTATAATTTACCTTCTTTATGCTTGTACGCAAGCTGCAAAGGAAATCGATGCTAAGTATAAATTAAAAATTTAAGTTCCAATTAAACACATGTGTATCATAAGCACATAGATTGCGTATTTCGTTTTATCACCCATATTTTAATAGTATATTAAGATACTAGTTTTAAAAGACCATATTTTATCGCACGAGCACGGAATTAGGAAACGACCCGCTTGCGGGGAGTTTCCTAACGTGCGAGTGCGCTAAATGTCTTTTAAAACGTGTATTTTATACTATTTTTTCTATTTTGCACGTTTTTTAATGAAAAACATTAATTTATTCAAGTCGCTATCAAAAGTTGGACGTCCATTTTTGCTAGTGAGCCTTGGCATTGAACAATTTTGTTAATATCATAGTAATCAGTCAACAAAAGTAGTGTCGAAAAGAGCATCTTTTCGACACTACTTTGCGTATCGAAAAGACTTCTTTATGATACCAAAATAGAAAAAATATTAATATATCTTGTTGTTTTAGTAAGGTTACTTAGAGATATTGATATTGTTATTTGACTAAATCCGATTATACAATATTTCGCATTTACTGTGGAGAAAATATATTAATTAGGTTTCAGTATGAACGGGCGCATTTTGGAAATATAGGTATTAAATAAGGAAATGTGTATCATGTTAGTCTAGATTATCTCTAATATGCTTCTTTCTATATTTGAAAAGATGAAATTTTTCTTTCACATATATGCAAGCTTAGAGAGATATCGATGCTAAGCATAATTCTAATTAGGCATAATAGTGCATTGAAAAAATTAATTTCTTATCAAAGGAGAGATAAGTTTTTTTGTCTTAATATGATATCGATATTATTATTTACCTAGATAGAACTATATAATATTTAGCAATCGCTGTAGAAAGCTAAATATAATTGAAGAGCGGTGCAAAAAAGGAGGCAGCTCCATTTTTATGCAGTTTTCAGGAAAGGCAAAAACTATGTATTTTTGAAAATTTTGTTCGTATGTTCTATTTTACATTATAGGATTATAATTTACTATATTTTGGCCTAAAATACCCAGTTACTAGGCTTACAACTTTTTTCTTATTTGTAATAATTGTTAAAAAAATATATGCAGCTGCCCCCTTTTTTCATCGTACATGCCTCATTTATATGGTTCTGACTAAAAATTATATATTTTTTTTTGGACAAAGTGATGTGTTGATTTATTATATAACGTTTATTTTGTAAAAATAGAAGTAGCACACATCTAATAATAATCCATATAAATGTATTATTTAATTAACTTGTTATGCTTCCATCAGACCCTTCTTGTGTCTCGTTCCCTTCACTGCTTCTTAAGTTGTTCTAGAACTTCATGCAATCTGGTGGAACATACCTATTTGCCAAATCCTTCACTTGTAAATATTTGGCGCGTTTTATGAGAAGAATCTCGTTGTAGAGACGCTGTTCGGGATTTGGTAAGTTTAAGACGGCGTCGGGTTTTTGAAGAATAAAATCTTCACGATACATAGCACTGGCGATATCACTGCACATCACTACTTTTCTATTATATTCTAACTTTCGATATGCAGATAAACCAGATTTTACTTTCCGTTGGTTGGTTACCGTTTTTTTAAAGTGTTAAAATATTTAGAAAAATTCAAAAATTAATTTTGTGCTACAGGGATTATAGTAAAATTTCTGGTTGTGTTGTTTTACCACATGTACCCATTCTTCTGGCATAACGATTCTCTCTCGCTTCTGTTTTTCTTTTTCGATTAAACCAACACTCCGGGGCACAAGGTAGGAACAAGTTTCGGATAGCGATGTATAATGGTTGAAAATCTGCCAGTATCAGCTCGAATATAAAGATTATTCCACAAGTGTTTGGTTTTGTTTTGAGGACAACAGTTGTGTGAGAAAATATGCAGAGTTTTTCAATGAAATAATGTAGCATGCTTACAACATTTTGGCATTTCTAGCCATTGTTTTATGATACATGGAAAAGTGTGATTTTTCATTGCTGCCTGTATATATGCGGAAAGTATATTCCCATAACTGGCGCTTGAAAAATACATCGTCACTTGTTAAATGCGGAAGCGGCATATTTTGTTGATAGTCAAACACCAACACTTCACTTTCATGCGGTGCAAAATGGAGGCAGCTCCGGAGCTGCCTCCTTCTTGCCCCGTATTAGAACAGGGTATTTAAAGTTTTATATATATAACGAAAGTATTTTTAAATGGAGCTGTCTCGTTTTCGCGTCAAACGATGTGTAAGCAAATTTGCTTTCCGGTGATGTCATAACATCGAAATATTCCAAAAGTTGAGCTGCCTCCTTTTTGCACCAGGCTCTTCAATTGTGTTTCTCTATGAATGAGCACATAGAGGAAATGAATATATTAACTAAAGGAATAGGTTCTCTATTTTAGTTTCACGTATAATTAGAAAGAGAATAATATTATAAACGCTAAGTACATCTAAAATTGGGCAGATAGTATTAAACACGTAATAAGGCAATGACAAGGTATAAGTTCTAATTAAAGAACTGTGTATCATATGCACATAGATTGTGTATATTGTTAGATCACCTTTAATTAACATTAATACATTTTGTTGCTTTAATACGAAATATGTCTCATATCTGTCTAGATTGTGTGCTTATAGTTACAGGTATATTTTAAGGCAAATATTTCTACACTTGTATGCACGCTGCAAAGATATATCTATGCTTAGTATAATTAGCATTGGCATATAGTACGTAATAGAGCATTAAGGAGATATAAGTTCTAATAAAAGAAAAACCAATCATACGCGCATAAATTGTATATTTTGTAATATCAATTCTATTTAAAAAATTACTAGTTTGTGTTGTTTTGGCAAGAGTGCATATATATAATGATGCTGCTAACTGACTGGATCCGATTAAATAATAATTATGAATGAGTACATATACTGCAAGATCCGGTATTAGAAATATATACCCTCATCTGTTATGTGACGATGACAAAGAGTATATGTTAGATAATATATACATTGATAAATCGCAAATGGGTTGCCTAGCTAAATCGCGTGCCGATGCGGTTAAATAATGTAAATTCTAATTAACATTTTTGGAATTTCCCCGATTTAGCAATAGCTGACAGAATGTAACTCAAGGATATGGAGAAATATAGGTTGCTTACTTTCCCCTCAGCATAACTATGAAGTTGCCAGGTATAAACAGGTGAGCAAGAGTTATATAATATACCCTCATCAGTTATTCAATCGATTTTTTTATGATACGAAAGGTTACTTTATTCCCTGCCCAACAGTATTAGGTTGCCTTGGCAAAAGTTTGTCACATCCATGGTTGCCTAGATTCTAGATGTTAGGTTTTGACCGCCAGCGTGGAGAGTGACGGGGATCCAGAGAGGCAGGTGTGCGCCAGGCAGTTGCTGACTGAAAGAGAGGAGTATATGCTCCTGACTCCGTGTGATATTCTGACGTACACCATTCGTGAAAATATCGATCTTGACGAAAATTTACATAGTTAATGTAATATATTAAATTTAGATTCTGCATTTTGTATTATGTATATGAATTGTATCAAGTATCCTTTCATATTGTTAATTAGCAATTGTTGATTTTTGGAAATGTAGTGTCAATCATGTAATTTTTGATAAATCTTGTCAATAAATTAATTATTCAAAAGTTCCTTCGGAACGCAATTTATTTTGCTTTATTACAGCGAAAAATGAAGAAGTGTTTTGTGTGTGGTTCGGAGGATTCCGTTATTGATTTTGATAATGAATCCTTTAATAAATTTTTTGTGAAGTTGTGTCTTCTTTCGAGTTTCGGAAGAATTCTCTGCATCCCTGTCTGTCGCATGGAGTGGTGCGCGCAACCATTCTCTGTCACTCTCCATGCTCGCCCTCTAAACCCATCTAAAATCTAGGCAAACATGGATGTGACAAACTTAAGGGAACCTAATACTGTTGTTTAGGAAATAAAATAACCTTTCATTTCATAAAAAAATCGATTAAATAACTGATAAGGGTATGCTAATAACGCTTCCTCACCTATTTATACCTGGCAGCTTCATAGTTGTGCTGAGAGGAAAGTAAGCAACCTATATTTTTCTAATTCCTTGTGTCACATTCTCTCAGTTAATGCTCTATGTTTTTTTGACTAACAAATCTGGGATTTAATTAGTTGGAATTTATATTATTTGACGGCATCGGCACGCGATTTAGCTATGCCACCCATTTGAGATTTATCAATGTATATATTATCTAACATATAACCTTTGTCATCGTCAAATAACAGATGAGGTTATATATTTCTAATACTGGATCTCAGACTAATATAGAAGATATGTGTTCACTAAAAAATGTGTATTTGTGTGTTTTAGAGTTTCACCTTTATTGAAAAAGATAAATGTGTTAGTATTAAACACGTAATAGGGCATAAAAAATTCAACTTTTAATTAAATAAATTTGTATCATATGCACATAAGTTGTGTATTGTATATATTTATGAATATTAGTACATTTACTTTTGTTATATGATGCATATAGGAAATCAAAGTACTAACTAAGTAAACGTGTATCATATCCGTCTGGACTGCATATTTTTTAGTTTAGTTTTTAGTATATTTACAGAGATATATTTTTGTTAACATTTGTATGTAAGCTGCAAATGTATATCGACGCTCAGTATGAACCAAATTATAAGTATAATTAAAATTTGGCATATAGTACAAAACACGTAATAAGAAATATGTATCATATTGTGTAATTTTAATCACCCAAACCTTTACTCAAAGGTAAATATTTGCTAGTATCATTTTATAATAATAGACTATTAAGATAATTCTTATGGACGAAATTCTCCAAACCTAAGTAACTCACAAAAACTCTGTTAGATGGCGAAAAGATATAGTTTCATTTAAAATATTCAGTTAAAATATTTTGCCCTCTGTTGACGACAATCTGCACTTGGTAAATACAGATTTCATTTTTAAAGGGGTGTGGTATGCTGTCGGCATAAATATGTGGGACAGTAACAACTAACAAGGTTTATTGACCTTGGGGCAGGAATGCATCATTCAAACTGGCAGTTGGGGGAGTAAGGGACTGGTTAATACTTGTAGAATCTGAATACTATTCTCCGATATTGACAAGGTTATTTCTTTCTTGAGAATAAAATAAATTGGAAATTAGAGGTTTGGGAGTATGTTATATATTTTAATTTACTTATTAATTAAGCGGGAACGTGAGCTCGACCTAGACTGAACACGAGACAGCTTGAATTTTTACGTGAAATTTGGTACTCGGACAGTAGGAGACCGTGGAACCTTCCGAGTAGGTTCCAGAATTTTTTATTCGGTCAAAATCGATGACCGTCGTTGAAGCAGTTCGGAGCAGAGCGATTAAAACGAGAAAAAAAAGGGAACCTACCGGTGCCTATTTAGGCATCTAAAAGAGTCCTTGAAGATAATCGGCTGACGAATTTCAGCCAAATTCGAATCTGACATCGGCGGGAGCCTACCGCCAATAGGTTCCGCGGTAGGAGACAGACGAGATCGAAATTTTTGTTTTACTTGCTAAAATGGGTGCTCAAACTTTTCGAAAGTGGAAAATCGGCGTTTTCGATCCCTAAATATTAATTCGAAGGAAACCGCTTCCGAACGTTTTTTTATATTAAGACGTTTTTTTGGTATATGGAACCTACCGGAAATCCGTCTCCTACCAGTTTTTTTTTATGTAAATTTCGAGCCAAAGAGTTCGTATTCGGTACGGAGGCGTAGGGGACCGGGCCTGAACCCTCCCTCCAAAAATTCGAGCCCCTAGGTCTCCTATAGGGTCCGCAGTAGGAGAGACGAACGAAATCGAATTTTGTTTTTCTGGAACGTTTCGAATCCGACCTTGTGTGGAACCTACCACTGATAGGTTCCGCGGTAGGCGCCTAGGGAATCCTTAATTAATTGATATCGAAATTTCAGATTTTTGAAATTGGCCCCAAAATGATAACCACAGAATGGAACCTAAATCGGTGGAACCTATTCGAAAAATAAGTTCCCGCGCGGTTTTTACCCGGTCGGCTCCACGATGTAAATATAAAAATATAGGAATATCGGCAAACGTACAAAACCGTATTTTTATATCGACCTTACCTTTATTTTGATCAGTAGGAGCCGGAATAACCTACCGGAGGAGCCTAATTTTTTTTTTCGGATCGACTTCAAATTTTGAATTTAGACAAAGGTCACGAAGACAAACAAAAAAGTTCTTTACGAAAAAAAGGCAATATTCTTAGTTTTCGCGATATCGGACCCAAAACGAGAAAAAACGTAACTCGAAAATTACGGGGCAGACGAAAAAAACACTTACTACCAAAAATATGTATTTCGATAGCGTTTAATTTATAGTTGGGTCGTTGTAATTAAAAAAAAATCGCTCTTTAAAAAAAAACGTTTTTTTCGAACTTATTCGCGAATATCTCAAAAATTATTAAATTAAAAAAAAAATTAATGATAATTTGGAATAAAAAGTTTTTATGAATTTTTTCGTCAGACGCTAAATAACGGAGGAATTTTAAAAAAAGGAGAAATTTTTAAAAAATAAATTTTATTATGGCGAGATGTTAACGGATCCCTTTAACCGTTTCCAACTTAAAAACTAACTAATTTTTTCAAAAAAAATTACGATAAACAAATCGAGATTTTCATTAAATCGGCTGTAATTATTGTAATACGGTATAAGCGTTATAACTAAACGGTATATAGCAAAAAGATGTGTTCCTTGGGGTACTTTAAGGCGCAGTATTTCGTTCGATCGTACGACGTTTCGCTTTTTTTTTAATTGGCTAAACGTAATTTTTCTATTTTCCCAATTTTCTCCGTAGCGGAGAGAGATATCTCAAATCGGTTTGGGCCAGTGTCTGCGTCGTCTGAGGGTCAATCGAAACGACACGCTTCTATAACATTTTTCGATAGGACATCAAATAACGTAAGTATTCGATAAAATATCTTTTTCGTCTTAAAAATGAGCATTTTCTTCATATTTAGCCACGAAATAGGGAATTTCGTAGGTGGATGATATTTTTCGTTTCGAATACTTTAGGAGGGGATTTTTGGGAATGCCGAATTCGATTTTGGCATCGAGAAGGTCGTATGAGATTTCTGTACAGAAATATTAAGACAAAGTAGAAATTTTGAAAAAAAAATAACACCCTGTATATACTTTTGAAAATGTTATTTTAATGATGGTAAGATGTAAATGGCATCCTTTAACCGTTTCCGAGTTAAAAACGAACAATTAGGACATGTAGTTGTAGGGTACGTTTTTAAGTTTTCTTACCCATAGCCTGATTTAGGGAAACCATCTTTCATGCGAGCGGAATATTAACATTTTTATATTATTAAAAAAGGACGTAACCGGCGGCGGCGTCTTCTGCAATACGTGGATACGCCTGCATGGCAGGCGTGGGTATGCTGCTGCTACTATAACCGATTTAAAAAGTGCAATTTGTTAAATGAATATAAAATGCACACATTTTGCTTCCCATCGTTTTTCTTGGGAGCTTCGTGCTATGGCTATTTTAGAGTTTAACTCGATATATCTACCTAAAATCATTTTATAAATTATAAAATGCTAAAATGTACAAATTAATTTGAGAGAAATTTTTTATTCTATACACAGCGTTTGGTAGGTGGATGCGTTAATTTCAATTTTATACTTAGATTAAATTTAATATAAAGCACTTTGCAATACATATGTATTGTTGATATAATTTTATTAATGTTTTAAGCAACAATACAGCTTAAACTTGGTTTAAAAATTTTTGAAATTTTAAGAGGTTTTGTTTTGTTTACAGAAAAACATTTTAATTTTACGTTGAAGAAGTAGTCCATAATCTCGCAGTGGACAAGACTTTTATATCACTTCTATTTTAATTTTATTTCGTTTTCTTACTTTCCAAATATAAACACAACAAATGCAATGTATAATTAAATGTCTTCTATTTTTTTTTTCTGTCGCATGTCCCAGATCACGTTATATGTTCAGGTTAAGACAAGTCACATTCCCAATTTAACGTATCAACTTACCAAACATTTTCTATAAAACAATAAATCGGGCAAAAAATAATACGTCACAACTTTTGTTAGTAATGCTTACCCTTTTCAGAAACATAATTTATGTTAATATTTGCATCTACGACAGCTTTTTAATATTTTCACTTTCTTGCCAAGCAGATTGTTACACAAAACTAAAAAAAATATTTTGCAGTTTATCGGGCGCAATGTCGCATCTAATCGAAACCGCACTAAACTTTGGAGAAAAAAAATTATAGTTGTACATATTTTATTATAAAATTGCATTTTTTGTCAGGCACACCTATTGATTCATTTAATAATTATTAAGGGGATTGCGTAAATGTTTAGTAATTTTCTGCTACCTAAATTATTAGTGCAAAATAAATCATAGTTTAAAAAACTAAAAAAACACGCTTTGATCGAAACCGATCTAAAAAATTGTAAAATAGAATAAAGTGATTCAAAAATATGATTTTATTTTAAAAAGCGTGGGGTGCTTAAGTGCCATAAGTTTATCACAAAATACAATTTATCGCTTTGATTGACGAACAGTTTATATGTCAAATTTGATTGATTACTTCAATTGACTAGTAGACTATATGAAGTTATTTTATCATTTCAATTGGTAAACAATTTATGTGCAAAATTTCGTTTGAATTAACAAGAGTTCATCAACAAAACTCAATGACCAATAATTTATACGTAAATTATTTACTCTCCTAATTGACCTGCATTTTATATGAAAATTTTATTTAGGTATCGTTTCAATTGATTGGCGTTTTGTAAGTAACACTAGATTTATCGGTTCAATTGACTATCAGTTTATGAGGAAAATCAATTGGTCGTTTTAATTTACCAACAGGTTATATTTCATTGATTACTACAATTGACCAGCAAATTATATAGAAAGTTAATTTATCGTTTCAATTGGCCAGCAATTTATATGTAAAATTTCGTTTGAATTAACAAGAGTTTATCAGCAAAATTCAATAAATCATTCCAGATGACCAATAATTTATACGTAAATTAGATTTGCTCTCTCAATTATTGCCCTGCAGTTTATAAGACAATTTTGTTGGCAGCTTGTAAGAAAGACTAGATTTACCGTTTCTTGACTATCAGTTTATGAGAAAAATCAACTGGTCGTTTTCATTTACCAACAGATTATATGCCAAATTTCTTTCATTACGTCAATTGACCAGCACAATATATGAAAAGTTAATTTATCGTTTCAATTGGCCAGCAATTTATATTCAAAATTTCGTTTGAATTAACAAGAGTTTATCGGCAAAAGTCAATTCATCATTTCAGATGACCAATAATTTATATGTACATTAGATTTAACTTCTCAAATGACCTGCAGTTTATACGAATATTGTATTTAAGTATCGTTTCAATTGACTGGCGGTTTGAAAGAAGCACTAGATTTATCGTTTCAATCGTCTATCAGTTTATGAGAAGAATCAGTTGTTCGTTTTGATTTACCAACAGTTTATATGCCAAATTTCATTGATTACTTCAGTTGACCAGCATATTATATGAAAGGTTAATTTATCGTTTCAATTGGGCAGCAGTTTATATGCAAAATTTCGTTTGAATTAACAAGAGTTTATCAGCAAAACTCAATCATTCCAGATGACCAATAATTTATAGGCAAATTAGATTTACCTTCTCAATTCACCTGCAGTTTATATGAAAATTTAATATAAGGGTCGTTTCAATTGACTGGCGATTTGTAAGATACACTAGATTTATCGTTTCAATTGAATATCAGTTTATGAGAAAAATCAATTGGTAATCTTGATTTAGCAACAGTTTATATGCTAAATTTCATTTATTACTTCAATTAACCCGAAGATTATATGAAAAGTTAATTTATCATTTCAATTGACCAGCAAATTATTTGCAAAATTTCCTTTTAATTAACAAGAGTTTATCAGCAAAATTCAATTAATCATTCCAGATGACCAATAATTTATACGTAAATTAGGTTTACCTTCTCAATTGATCTGCAGTTTATATTAAAATTTAAGAACTGACTGGCGGTTTATAAGAAACACTAGATTTACCGTTTTATTAAAAAATAATAATATCATAACTACAATCGCAAAGAAATCCGGACAAAGTGGTCAAGGTCAACTTGTTTCCTAACAAGTCGCTGCCGGCGCTTGAAAAATAGCATCCCTCTGTTAGTGTTTGAAAGTACTACGGTTATCCAGAGCCCTCTGCTGATATTCATGTTAACTTTGTTAATATCGATTATTTATTTGCATTTTTCAGGATAATTTACTTTCCGTAGCGCTTCGTAGGTGGAGACGTTCCTGGGGCTATTTTAAGCGACGGAGAAATTTTAGCATTGCGATTATCTTAATAGTCTTTTATTATAAAATGCTAGTATTAAACAAGTAATGTAGCGATGAGGAAACAAAAGCTCTTTTTTAGAAATGCTTATCATATGCACGTAAGTTGTATATTTTGTTTTATCAACTATATTGAGATCCATATTATTAAGGGACCAGATCAGATTATATAATATTCTGCAATCGCCCTAGGGAAAATAAATATACTTAAATTTTGTTGTGTATGAGTGCATACAGAATATAAATGTTTATACTATGTATATGTGTAACATGTATGTGTTTTGTAGTTTCAATCTAATTGTTTACACTTGTATGCAAGCTGCAGAGCTATCGATGCTAAGTATGATCAAACTTTGGTATTTAGTACTAAATACGTAATAGGGCATTAAGAAAATATGAGTTTAATTAAAAAATGTATATCATATGCACACAAATTACGTTTTTTATCACATGCATTTAAGGAGATTAAGATATTTATTGCTTTAAAATGAGTGCATAGAAATATCCATGTTATTAAGTGATCCGATTGTTAACATTCTGCAATCGCTGTGACAAAGATAAGTATAATAAAGTTTTGGTACGAAAGAGTGCATACAGAAAAAATAAGTATTAATGAAACCAATGTGTTTTTAATGCGTCCAAATTGTATGTTTTATAATTTAACCTCTATTTAAAAATATAAATATTTGTTAGTATTAAACACGTTATAGAACATTGACAAAATATAAGTTCTAATTAAAGAAATGTGTATCATATGCACACAAGTTGTGTATTGTGTTTATTTAAAAATATTAATTTAATATATGATTTTAGTACTTGAGTACATATAGATATGGGTATTATGAGGCGACTGGATCCAATTATATAACATTTTGCAAGCGCTGCTGCAGGAAAAATTATTATGATTAAGTTTTTTATGTATGTAGAAAATATAATTATTAACTAAGTAAATGTGAAGCATATCCGTCTAGATCGTGCGTTCTATAGTTTCAAATATAACAGATAAATTTTTGTTTACTCTTGTATGCCAGTTGCAAATAAATATCGTTACTAAGTATAATTTTCATTTGGCATATAGCACTGAACATGTTATAAATCATTGAGAAAACCGAAAGTTGAATTAAAGACATGTGTATCATATGCACATTAATTGTGCATTTTTATCACAAATTATTTAAGAAGATTATGACTTATTGCTTTAAAATGAGTACGTAGGAATATCCATGTTATTAAGAGACTAGATTGTACAACATTCTACAATCGATCTAGTGAAAATAAGTAATTCAATTTTGGTATGAAAAGCATAGAGAAAATATAAATATTAAATATGGAAATGGGTATCATATGTGTATTTAAAATGATAAATATTTGTTAGTATTAAACACCTCCCACATTACATTAAAAGCACATTCATATTCTTAACATATTCCCCTAAAGGGCGATGAGGAATATTCTTTATAGTAGATTTATGTCACGTGCTACGAACATCTTAAAGAACATTCTACATCGGATATGCAAAGAACGTACTTAGGTAATTATGAGATGCTCATAATATCTTCTCAAAAATATTCTCGAAGATTACGTGCCAAGAATATACTTTGAAGCATATTCCTATAACGAATATTCTTATCACCTGAATGAAATGTAACAAAAATCAGGTGTTCTATGTTTTCTAAAAGATTACGTTTTGTGTTTGCTACTCATCAAATCAAATAAATCATTTTCACTTATTTGTACCGGTGCGGTGTGGTTAATTATAGGCATTTTGCAATTGTTCGAATTTCGAATATAAATATACCTATAAAAAAGGCTCCATTATACTGGACCTACAATACATATTGTATAATCATTGCGACGTAATGAGTGTCTAGTTTTTAACGACTTTTATATGGTGTTATTAAGACGGGAATTTAATTTGTATCACATTATCACATTATAAGTATAAAACATTTAGCTGTTAACTGTTACGCTATAACTTTTTCTAACATGCGCAGTGCGTTTTATGATGACCGTTGACTCCAACGCCATCTAGTGTAGATGGCGTTGACTCGAGCGATTGCATTCGCGCCATGTCTTAGCGATGCAATCGATTTGCCGCAAGAGCCCTCGTGGTCGAGATGTCTAGATGGTTAGGTCTCAATTCTGCGGCTATCGGCGGCCCGGGTTCAAGCCCCGTTGCTTTTTTATTTTATGAAAAATATACCTTTTGAGGACATGACAGGTATTTTTTGCAATAATGTAATGCGCACATTCTAAGTACGTTGTACATCACATGCACAGCACATATGTGGGCACCTGATACTGGTGTCCTGTAATATATTCTTAGCATATGCTATGCTGATCCTGAATGTTTTTTAGGGAGATTCTTAGCATATCTTCATGCCGCCAGAGAATATTATTATCAGGTGCTAAGCATGCAAAAATGTTATGTGGGCTAATAGGGCTTTGAGGAAAGATGTTTTAATTAAAGAAATGTGTATCATAGGCACATAAGTTGTGTATTTTGTTTTATCACATATAATTAGAAAGATTAACACATTTTGTTATGTAAATTCATCGGTGTAGAAAAAACAAATTAATTAATGTAGGAGTGCATACAGAAAATTAAATTATTAACTAAGCAATTGTAAAACATCTGTTTTGATTATTTGTTTTATAGTTTAAACTCTGCTTACCTAAACTCTCTTTTGAAAGAGAAGTTTTTTTTACATTTCGGTGCTAAATATAATCCAATTACGGCATATAGAACTAAACGCGTTGGAGGATATTGAGAAAAAGTTTTAATTAAATAAATGTGTATCAT